>JBAMBQ010005163.1:0-39911 GCA_037044495.1 Stegana nigrithorax | reverse complement strand
ATTTTTTTTTTAGTAAAAGCCATTTTTCGACTGATCGTTCCCATTGCAGCTATATGTTATAGTAAACCGATATTTACCATATTCAGGGGTATAATTGGATATTATTTTAAATCATTAAATCCGAAATTTGGTAACGATATCTTAATAAGCAAAAAAGTTTTTCTCAGTAAATGTTGTTTTTGGCCGATCGTTCCCATAACAGCTATATATTATAGTAAACCGATACTTATAATATTCAAGAATATGATTGAATATTACCTAAAAAAACAAATAAATTATGCCTATGGACTGGGCGAGTCGTCGTGCAAAATTTGGTCGTTGTAGGTCTTACCGTTTCTGAGATCCGTGCGTTCATACGGACAGACGGATAGATGGACAGACAGACAGACGGATATGGCTAGATCGACTCGCCTTTCGATGCTGATCAAGAATATATAAACTTTATGGGGTCTGCCACGCCTCCTTCTTGCCGTTACATAAATTTGCACAACTTTAATATACCCCTTACCATTTTTTGGTACAGGGTATAAAAACCGACATATGCCATAGTTAGTAGAGGTAAGTTGCCAATTGTGCTTAGGGCATAATGGACCCTTCGGCTAACATTTTTTGTGATTGACTTGCAAATTTTTTTTATTGATATGAAACATTTATGCGCTCGCTTATAGCGAAACGAATTTGAGAACTAACGTGGAGCTTACATCTACATCTAACAGCTGAAATTCATTATTAAGCAAGGGCAAGTTGCAAGGCTCGGTAGCTCAGGAGTAAGTTCATTGACCAGCACACATTAGAGTTCGGTGCAAATCTTGTGGCGGAAATTTTTTAAGTTGGTTTTTCAAGTTTTGTTTTTAATTAATTTGTGGCATGTGTTCAAATCTTGCGCGGACATATGAAAATATTAAAAATGCATGTCTTTACTTACATTTAAATTAAATTTAATACTTAAAAAAAAAATTTTAAAAACACCATTTTGACAAAACAATAAATCTAACCGAAATGTCTGTAATATAAATTTTTTATTTTAAAACATCAATCGATGCCTTTTCCCTGCGTTATTTAGATACACTGCAATCGACAATCTTTGTATCTTATTTTAGATTTCATAGACCATACATAAAAGAAAATACAGGTGAATAAAAATAATTTTCATTGATTGTTTGTATTTGTCTCGCTCTCTATGTATATTATTTAGTTAAAGCAGCTATTGAACAATATCGGTTATAGGTTCCGAAGAGCCACTAAGCATGCCTCACATCAATCCATGAGCCATACACACATTTTTTTGTTGTTAAATAAATTTTTTAACATTTTATGGAAAAGGCAAGAAATTTCGCAGAAAAATAAAAGTAAAATTTATTTACTTATGTTAGTGTAATTATTTTATAATTACTTGGTAAAACAAATTTATAAACCACAACAAGACTTACTTCAAATGGCAATACAATATTTAAAAAAATTATTAACAAAGAGTTCAAACAAAACCAAACACACGCAATCGAACTAAATGTAAAACTTACCATTCGAAAAAAAGGACAACATTAAATACGAAAAAGAAAACAAATAACAAAAACCCTACACAAATTACCAACAAACCATATACTACGATGAAAATAAATTGACAAGGACTTAATATTAAAATTAAGTTAAAAATATTATTACAATCGATTATGTTTATACATAAACATACACGTGTATATAATACACATATATGTACATATACATGTGCAACTGTGTCGTATATATATTATTTTTTTGCACCCTGTACCAAAAAATGGTAAAGGGTATATTAAAGTTGTGCAAATGTGACGGGCAGAAGGAGGCGTGGCAGACCCCACAAAGTATATATATCCTTGATCAGGCGAGTCGATCTAGACATGTCCGTCTGTGTGTCTGTCTGTATGAATGCACGGATCTCGGAAACGGTAAGACCTACAACCACCAAATTTGGCACGAAGACTCGCCCAATACATAGGCATAACAAGTTTATTTTTTTTTTCGAGATTCGACCTATAACGTATACCTGCCATAGGAATGATCGGCCGAAATCTCAAATTTAGTAACCAAAACAGCTTTGTTTTTCAAGATATCGTTACCAAAATTTGTATAAATAGTTTTAGCTAATGCCTAATTACATATATTATTTTTATGTATATCGGCTTACTATATCATATAGCTGCCATAGGAACGATCGGCCGAAAACCCATATTTAGTACCAAAACCGCTTTGTTTTTCAAGATACCTTTACCAAATTTTATATTTAATATTTTCAGCTAATGTCCAATTACATATCTCAATATTATGTATATTGGTTTACTATATCATATAGCTGTCATAGAAACGATCGGCCGAAACTCAACATTTACTGAGAAATTTTTTTTGTTTATTAAGATATCGTTACCAAGTTTTGGATTTAATGAATTTAAGTACAATCCAATTATACCCCTGAATATGGTAAATATCGGTTTACTATAACATATAGCTGCAATGGGAACGATCAGTCGAAAAATGACTTTTACTAAAAAAAAAAATTTTTTCTTGAGATATCCTTACATAATGAGTACAAAATATCAAAGCAACAAAAAAATATATTCAGTTTTGGATTGGGTACAGAGTTTCTATAGTCGGTGACGCCCGGCAATAGCCCTGCCTATCTAGTTTTTTTTGGTGTACCATAGATGTTGCACCAAGATTTGCATGAATTAAAACATAACTAGAAATTAAATCTTTACACACTAGGGCCTCGGTTTGCGTCGTCCCGATTTGCGTTTTTTCAATTAGCGTCGCAAAAATTGTTTTCGTGTTTTCGAATTGAGTCCCTCAAAATTTTAAGTTGCGTCGCAAAAAAATTTCATTGTTTGCAAATTTGTTTCGTTGAATACATACGCATAATTCGCAGCTATGTATTTATTTGCAGAAAAATTTTTTTGTAAAAAGAGGATACCCACATATCGGCTTATGTAAAGTATGTTTTTAAATGAAAATGTAACTCAGCCGGGAGAAATGATTGGCGAATAAAAAATTAATTTTCATTTGAATTTCATGTCATTCCTTTTTCTGACTTCGGTTTTATTATTGTTTAAATACTTATTTATTATACATACACATTTTCTTATCATTAAAAAAATGTTATGTCAATGCACATGTCTTCTTAAAAATTGTATTTTTTCTTTACTCTGGAGCGAATTAAAAATATTTTGCAGTAAGTATATGGAAAAATGTATTTCGATTTGAATCGTTTCGTTTTGCGTTGCCTCTCTCCGGTTCCCATTAACGATGCAAACCGAATCCCTAGTGTATAAAACTTTCAAATAATTAAAACAGAAAAACATGGCAGCAGTTCGATGTTCGAAAAATAAAAAAAGTTATTTTAATTTTCTGCAAAATTTTCTTGATCAGCATCGAAAGGTCGATCTAACCATGTCCGTCTGTCTGTCTGTACCGCACGGATCTCGGAAACGATAAGACCTACAACCACCAAATTTGGCACGACGACTCGCCCAATCCATAGGCATAACAAGTTTTTTTTTCGGAACGATCGGCCGAAAACCCACAACCGCTTTGTTTTTCAAGATATCTTTACCAAATTTTGGATTTAATAGTTTTAGCTAATGTCCAATCACATATCTAAATATTTTGTATATCGGTTTACTATATCATACAGCTGCCATAGGAACGATCGGCCGAAAAGCAACATTTACTGAGAAAAACTTTTTTGTTTATAAAGATATCGTTACCAAATTGAGATTTATTGATATTAAGTAATATCCAACCATGATAAATAAGGTTTACTATAACATATAGCTGCCATAGGAACAATCGGCCGAAAAATGACTTTTGCTAAGAAAAACTTTTTTATTCCTGGAAATATCGTTACATAATTAAAACGAAATTCTACAGCAAAAAAAAAAATTATAGAATTTTGGATTGGGTACAGGGTATTCTATTGTGGGTTGCGCCCGACTGTAGCCCCTGCCTTTCTAGTTTTAAATTATTTATTTCACCCATAGGGTGCTAAGCTTACATCCCGATATTGATTGTATGTATGTGATTTATTTATACACGATACTTAAAACATTAGGTAATTTTTTAGTTGTCATATCCTCAATCGGGAAATATACAAAAAGATATGAACATCTGCATAAATTACTTTCTTGACAACATATCCACTCTCTTAATTTTCTCGCCCAAAATGCACCTGTCACTTTCGACATCCTGTCGCTCCCTGGCGGCACTTGGAAAAATAATTGCAAATCAAGCATGCCACCAATTGCAACACCGTTCTTTACTCTTCAAGTAAAATGTAAAGAGTTGCAAACTTTAAATAAATTTTATTTAATTTTTATGTTCTTGGTTAGTTTGGTGAATACAATAATTTCACTTTCATACATATGTATAGTTCAAAATCGGTTAAACTATGTAAATACAGACAAGCTTCTCTATAACCAATTCAAGCGGACGCCAAAAATCACTTCGTTATACATTCTTTTAATTATTTTTTATAGTAATTAGTACTATCAACAATATTTTTCCAAGAGAAATGTAACTTCACCGCGATATTTATATTTCGACCACTAAACATAAGCAATCGCCTTATTATTAAGCAATTATATGCTTAAATGGCGGCAATGATTAAGCCCATCCAAATAGTGGACTGCTTCTGTTTTGAATTTTAAAATAAACGGCATTTAATTGATTGAATAGTAGATTGATTTGAGTTTGATGTATTTTGTTAATCTTATAGACTTCGTTGCATTATTGCATCACTCAATTCTATCTATTGTACAGAAAGCTTTTCATATAATATGCCACAATTTTTGCCTTTGCTCGCTTAGTTAAGCAGTCTTTCTCGCTTGCATTTTATTGCACCTGGCCATTGTGTACGTCAATCAGCGAAATACTTTAACTGTGGCGCACAACAGTGTGTGCGTAAGTGAGATAGAACAGTTTCGTGCGTTAAACAACGCAACAACCTGTTTTAAAAATTCCAAAGGAATATTCCCACGCTTAAACGACTTAGGACACATTTTGGAATAAATTAACGTGATGAAGTGACAATCCAGTTCGCCGGAATATTCCGTCACTCCTCACACATTCTATAGCTACTTTTGAGGGAAAAAAACATTACAAGCACAATTCCTGAAGTGAAGACTTAGGTATTTTATTATAAATGGAAAGGCGATAGCGTTGTCCGCTAAGGATTTCAACTAAGGATGTGTTACATTATGGATGATGACACCTCACTTTTCTGACTTTGTGAAATTCTGCGGATCGCCTAAATATGTGTAACATTTTTCTACGTACAAAATGTATCGATATGCGTGATAAATATTTATTTATATTCGTTAAAAATACACCAAAAATAAATCAATTAAATTCTCATCTATATAAAAATTCGTTATAGAAAAATTCGATTGTACAAAACAAACAAAAAAGTTTGATCACAGCACTGGTTAACATTTGTACAAAAACCTTAAGCAAAAAGTAATTTGCTGTTATTATTTGCTGTATACTACATAATTGCATACATCCCAGTAACTAGAACTCAGCTATCTATAAATAAGCAGGACGATTGCCTTAGAAGTATTTAAATTTAATAAAATAATAACGGAAACCATAGAAACAATCGTATAAGATTCTCACTTTGAGCACCTTATTACATATCTTAACGACTATTAAATTCGAGTATAAAAAAATCTTTGGCGCATTTTCAGCTTCACATAGAAACTAGAAACAATGTCGACTATGCAGTTTAAACTTAACTAAATGTAGTAAAAAAAAATTATTTTTGTTTTTTTTTTTTTTTTTTTTTTAAATAGCTATTGCGCATATTGCGCAAGTTATCCTCTTCATCTATCCTCACCATCACCAGAGATCCTCGTCATCGCTGCACGCTTCAGAAATCTCCATCCGAAAACTTGTGATGAAATCTTTCAGTTTGCGACGACAAGTGCGTGACAAGGGATTATGGCGCAAATCGACAATCTCCAAACAGTCACTGGCAATGGCCTCGTCCGTATCGATTTCTATTATTTTATTATTCTTTGCATCCAGCTCGCGCAGCTTGGCCATTTTGAACACAACCTGCGGCAGTACAATAAACGAATTGTGTGCGATGTCGAGGCGTGCGAGTGCTGTCAAATCAGCAAACTCATCGGGCAGTCGGCTAAGTTGATTATGCGACAGATTGAGCTCTGCAAGCCAATGTGTGACGTTAATATGATGGCGTAAGAAAACTGAAATCAATGAGAGCCGATATTACCTGTGATTAGCGTGAATTTGTGTGCGAACTTGGGGGTGATCTTTTTTAGCACATTGCCGCGTAGATTGCAGGTCTTAAGCTCTGTGTTGCGCATCAGATGGTACACGGCATCGGGTATCTGCATGAGTTCGCATTCGGATAAGTCTGCAAGTCAAAACAATCATTTAGCAAAACGAAATAGAGAACATAAAACACAAACAGGCGTATACGCAATGCCTAGTGCAATGGAATGCTCGCTGCCAGTGTGCGCATGTGCCGCAAAAAAATTTGAGAGTGAGCATCTTAAAATAAGTGAGTGAGAGTAGGAGAGATCGTGCAAAATGCCAAGGAAAAATTTGACTCTATTAGGCGTAAATTAGGCAGAGGCACGCGCAGCAAATTAAGCACTTTTCCTGTATTTAATTTCAATTATTAATATTTTTTAAATAACACTTCTTAGTAAAACATTTGCCTAAATATATCCGCACGATATTTCTAGCAATTATTGCATATTTACCCAGTTCTTCATTCTCTTTAGCATTTTCGCAGCGTTCGACTACTTTCACAACCGAGTGCGCCATTTTCACTAATTTTTGCAAGCGATCAACAACAATAAAACTAACAATAACCGACAACAACAGTAAAAAGTAATATTTTTAGACCGCAACAAGCAGTAGTGTTGGATTGCTCATGAATTAGTGAACAAAAAAGAGTTGCTCACTACACTGAACAAGTGAATATGTTTGGGCCTTATTGTTCTTTTCTGTTCAGTTGTTCTTTTTTGTTCACTTGTTCTTTTTTATTCAGAGTTCTTCTTTGCTCGGTTGTTCTCTTTTGCATAGTTGTTCTCTTTTGTTCAGTTGTTCCTTTTGCTCACTTGTTTCTCTTTTGCACAATGTTCATGTAGAATAGTAGTTCATTTTCTAACAGTTTTATACTTTTAACTTCAAAAATCACTCAACGCGCGAATACAATAGAAGTTTTCACTTAAATAATTCAAAGAATTCCCAGTGAAGTAGGGAAAAACAATTTATTTTATTATTTTATGATTTTCAGCATGTAGTTAAACTGGATTTTTTTATACTGATTTTTTTTTTAACGTTAAGACATATATTTAAGTTAATTTAAAAAATAAAAAATTATGTTTTATTTTGTTACCAATCAATCATGATGAAATATCAATATGTACATCTGATTTGTTCATAAGCAACTGCAATTCATATGTGAGTGAGCAAGTGAACAATTGAGCAATGTGAGCGAGTTGACTTAAGGAGAGGCTACATTGGTCGAACAACGAACATGTATGTAGCCTCTCCTTTACTTCAAAAAACAGAACAAGTGAACATGTTCACCAAAGTGAGCAATGCTTACCCAACACTAATAAGCAGTTAATTTGCAACATAAAACAATCAACACCACGCCAACGTGCACGAAGTATTATAAATACATGTGTAGATTCATAACATTATTATTAATAAAGATTCATACATACGAGTACATTGTATTTAGTAATAACAATAGTTGGTAATATTGTTTTCTATGTATGCAATGGTTTTTGAAACCATTTCAATTGGAGATCTTTCTGCTTCTTTTGACGCCATTTTCCAGCGTTACCAACCAATTTTTTCTTAACTACCTTTCCTCGAAAATCGCCAAAACTACGAAATACATTAGGAGTGTTCACAAAGATGCTGGACTTATGCAAAGTTGCTAGACTAAATACACTGAATAAAATTTGACCTTAGTTATGCACTCACAGCTGTTAGGATTTAGGAATATGATTTGAATTTACTTAGAATCAATAAATCCAAAATTTGGTAACGATATCTTAATAAACAAAAAAGTTTTTCTGGCAGCTATATGATATAGTGAACCGATATACATAATTTTTAGATATGTGATTGGACATTAGGTAAAACAATTAAATCTCAAATTTGGTAAAAATATCATAAAAAAATAAAGCGGGTTTTGTTACTAAATATGGCTTTTCGGCCGATCATTCCTATTGCAGCTATATGTTATAGGTTGAATATCGAAAAAAAAATAAACTCGTTATGCCTATGGATTAGGAGAGTCTTCGTGCCAAATTTGGTGGTTGTAGGTCTTACCGTTTCTGAGATCCGTTTGTTCATACAGACAGACGGACAGACGGACATGGTTAGATCGACTCGCCTTTCGATGCTGATCAAGAATATATATACTTTGTGGGGTCTACTACGTCTCTTTCTGCCATACATTTGCATAACTTGAATATACCCTTTACCATTTTTTGGTACAGGGTCTAAAAATTATTTAAAAGAGAAAAACCGAACAAGAAATGGAAGGAAGAAGAAGTGGCGGAAATACTGCATGTTTCTTTTATTTTTATACCCTGTACCAAAAAATGGTAAAGGGTATATTAAAGTTGTGCAAATGTATGTAACAGGCAGAAGGAGGCGTGGCAGACCCCATAAAGTATATATATTCTTGATCAGCATCGAAAGGCGAGTCGATATAGCCATGTCCGTCTGTCCGTCTGTCCGTCTGTCTGTCTGTCCGTATGTATGAACAAACGGATCTCGGAAACGGTAAGACCTACAACCACCAAATTTTGCACGGAGACTCTCCCAATCCATAGGCATAACGAGTTTATTTTTTTTTTTCGATATTCGATCTATAATATATAGCTGCCATAGGAACGATCGGGTTAAAACCCACATTTAGTAACAAAAACCCTTTTGTTTTTCAAGATATCTCCACCAAATTTTGGATTTAACAGTTTTAGCTAATGCCCAATTACATATCTCAATATATTATATACCGGTTTACTAAATCATATAGCTGTCATAGGAACGATCGGCCGAAAAACAACATTTACTGCGAAAACTTTTTTGTTTATTAAGATATCGTTACAAAATTTTGGATTTAAATGTTTTAAGTAATATCCAATCATATTCCCGAATATAATAAATATCGGTTTACTATATCATATAGCTCTCATAGGAACGATCGGCCGAAAAACAACATTTACTGAGAAAAACTTTTTTGTTTGTTAAGATATCGTTTCCAAATGTTGAATTTAATTGTTTTAAGTAATATCCAATCATATTCCCGAATATAATAAATATCGGTTTACTATAACATATAGCTGCCATAGGAACGATATGCCGAAAATGGGTTTTTGACAAAAAAAAAAAATTTTTTTCCTGAGATATCCTTACAAAATGAATATAAAATATTAATGCAACAAAAAATATATATCAGTTTTGGATTGGGTACAGGGTTTTCTATAGTCGGTTACGCCCGACTATAGCCCTGCCTTTCTAGTTATGAATGTTTTATTGTCATTTATGTGGGTTACCACAAGTGTTGCACAGAGAACCGAAAAGGTTATTCAGATATGATGGCAAATATGTGCATGTGCACAAATGCTCAAAATCAAATGCACAGAACTGATGTTGAAAAGCAGCTCATACCAACTTAGTGAGTTTGAAAAATAGCTGATATTTTACATGGGCCGACACTAATACTCTCTTACTTCCAGAAAATGTTGAACGCCTTAGGCCATGGTACAATAATTTATAAGGCACTGTGCCAGAGTTTCGCATAATTGTTGTAAAATTTTATATATAGCTCATAGTGACTTGTAATATGCGTTCTACCTCGCACTAGCACCAACTCTGCGCGAGAGGAAGAGACGGAATTATGATATTTCCCTTCTTCTTCAGCGTTCCGACCGCATTTTTGGTAGTGGTCCGGTTGGTCTGGAAAATTTCAACCCTCGGTGTTCTAGTCGTGCATTCCAGATCGGACCACCATTTGGTTAATGTCTTTGCTAAGTTGTATCGGTTATGAGTTGTGTATCTAACGGAAAATTTTTAAATGAAGATAATATGTATATTAAGTATACGCAAAGCATAAGACACCCAAATGAACGAAAATAAAAATAAAATAAACACATTTATAAACTTCAAAGACAGGGATATAGTATACCTTGTACCCAATCCAAAATTCAATAAATTTTTTTTGGTTTTAATATTTTGTATTAATTATGTAACGATATCTCAAGAAACAAAAATGTTTGTTTTTTAGTAAATGTCATTTTTCGGCCGATCGTTCTTTTGGCAGCTATATGTTATAGTACCAATATTTATTATATCCAGTTATATATTATATATTACCTAAAATACATATATATATATTACCTAAAATTATCAAATCCAAAATTTTGTATCTATATCTTAATAAATAAACTAGAAAGCCGTGGCTATAGTCGGGCGTAACCGACTATAGAAAAGCCTGTACCCAATCCGAAAATGAATACATTTTTTTGTTGCTTTAATATTTTGTATTCATTATGTAAGGATATCTCAAGAAAAAAATTTTTTTTTTAGTAAAAACCATTTTTCGACTGATCGTTCCTATGGCAGCTATATGTTATAGTAAACCGATATTTATCATATTCGGGAATATGATTGGATATTACTTAAATTCATTAAATCCAAAACTTGGTAACGATATCTTAATAAACAAAAAAGATTTTCTCAATAAATGTTGAGTTTCGGCCGATCGTTTCTGTAGCTGATATAGTAAACCGATATACATAATATTTAGATATGTAATTGGACATTAGCTAAAACTATTAAATCCAAAATTTGGTAGAGATATCTTGAAAAACAATGGGGTTTTGGTTACTAAATGTTGGTTTTCGGCCCATCGTTCCTATGACAGCTATATGTTATACACTTTCGACATTTGCTTCAGGCTGTTGCGCATTTATTTAATTAGATTATTTTTTTCTGTTCTTTGTAGTGGCATGTAAATACTTTGGAGCTTCTATAACTTTATAGAGACTGCGAGTAATGGAGACAAAAAAGTATGGAAATTAAACTCTTTTGCCACTCAATTTGGTTCGAGTTATAGAGAATTCGAGTTATAACTAGTAAGAGTTATAGGTATAAGTTTGACTGTATATTTGTATATATATATATATGTGTAGTATTATACATATATGCCAATTTCCGCGTCGCAAATGTCAAGCTAATGGCTTGCGTTGAATAGGTGGTCGTTCAACCGATACTTATTATGTTTGCATCAGCGGAAAACGAAGAAAAAGGCGGCATTGCATGCAAACATTTCCTAAGAATATATGTAGACAAATGCCGCCTCAACAATCGCTGCACGCATCAGGCGCAAAACATGCAGATCTAACAAAATCACACAACAAATAAGGTTTAAAAATACAAACAAACTCAACTTTATGTGTCCATATTCATACACGTACGTATTTATGTATGTTTATAAGGCTAAGAGCTGGAGAAGTAATCTACAGAACCATATCTGACGATGCAACCCTCTTAATGACGTCAACTTGAGGATCTGCTATGATAGCTGTTCGAAGAAAAGCAAATTTGCACAAATGACAGCAGTACCAGAACCAATCCACGAAGAGACGTTGAACGCAGCGGATTTCACTCAGACTGTAGCCATGGCTGTCAAGACCATTTAGAGATGTCACTTAACACAGCTTCTCAGTACCCCATGACTGCTTTAGATATTTAACTTCACAGGTCTGAATCTTCACTACGGCCCCTATACATTGATGATTCAATAAAGGATGCAGAACACTGTGCCTTCAAATGTGGTGGGTTCATGACGAAAACGAATCGCTTGCACGTAGTTATTGGCAACGACCACACAATCGATAATGGTTCAGGACATGATCGTGTCGAAGCATAAAAGCGGAAGCAGGATTTGTTTTAGTCGTTTTCATGACAGCTCACCGAGCAGCTGAGACGATGCACAGAGCTCATATAGTAGGTTTTTCCCGTAAAGCCAAGCTCAGCGGCTGGAACAACTCCCCAACATGAAACACGAAAGTCTACCCTAGGCCCCACTAAACTTTTACACGCAAAAGAATTTTAATGCTGCCGGGGGGTCTGCTGCTGTTGTCGCCGTTGCTGCTTGTACAGCGTGCAGTGACCGCATATATGTATGCACATATATGTGTATTTACATATTTGTACATACATACATAGTACATGTGCATATGTGTATGTACATATATGCATGTACGAATATAAATACATATATGCAAGTTCATCTATAGCGTCCATCACATGTTATAGGTAAACAACATTGTCCTCTTCGCTTGCACTGCGGAAAAACGAAAACAATTGAAAGGAAAAAGTTTCCATGCCAATCTGTGGCGTATAAAAGCAAAAATAGCACAACCACCCGTGCTTTCCTTGCGTCTGTCCGACTGTCTGTCAATTAGAGTTTCAGGAAGACGCGCGAAAAGTATCAGTAATTGGCACAGTGCCAGCAAGATTTTTCTTCGGAAATTATTTTTATTTCTCTTTTTGATTTGGTTTTATTTTGATGTTTTTCTTTTACTTTTTTGGGATTTTTTTCTTTTGCTTATTTTTTTCTTGTTTCTTGTGTTGTTTTACACGAGTTTTCTTTATAAGGCAGAGCATTTGGTGAACGCAACTGCGTAATTAATTATTCACTTATGACGCCCAATTAATAAAACAAAAAGCAATTGCGCTGCGCGGAAAAATGCCGCGGAAAATGCAAAAACATAACAAAAATGAAGACGCAATTAAAACTAAAAGATTGACAAACAACAACGACATCAAAAATACGAATTCTACGATTCTACAAATACGAAACAAAATACAGCCAAGTACTAAGCTCAAAACGCAAAAGGCGAAAGCTAAAACTACGGAAAATTTGACGCACTTTTCGCATTTCGCTACAAATATACTGTAGTATATTTTGTACATATGAAGCACACATGTACATATAGCGAGCCGCGCGTGGTCAGGACACAGCATATTGCATATGGCATGTGGCCGGTAGTGAGTAGTGAGTGGGGGATGATGGGTGTTGGGTGGTGCATAGAGGTTATTGTCTGTGGCCTGTGCACTCTTTGTGTTGGCAGCGTGTAGGCTGCTGCTGGCAATCTTTTGCGTTGCAGCTTGCAGTCATCGCACAAAGTTTGCAAGGCCAAAAGCTTATTAACTTGATGAAATATAATTGACGTACTTATACCATATGTACGATCAATGTGCGCCCCGTTCCGGAGGTACGCAGTGGCACAGTATTGAGCCTTGAGTAAGAATCGCAAGTAGAAATTGACGGAATGTGAGCATTCATTTTTGTTGCATTGTACTTAGGAATTACTCGTGCACTAACTTTATGCTTACGGTCTAGTCTTTCGTCGCAGTTTTTGTTGTTGTTGTTTAAGCGGTTTCTTACAGTGAAAATGTCCACTCAAAATGGAGCGATAACTTGCTTTAAGATTATGCTGTAGAAATTAGCTGAGAATTTTATGTATTGCCCCAGGATTAAGAAAATACTTGGTTTGAGTGTTTATGCTGCAGACTTCATATTGTAAAGTCCTCGACATTAACATGACAGTTTGTAACGTTTGGAGAGCAATCTTAATTAAAGGTACCAAATATTCAAGTCTTAAAATCGTTAGTTGGGAAAACTTTCATTAACCGTTACAGGACAGACAGACGGCCTGGCACCATGGCACGCGCACAGTTGGCACGTATGTATGCGATTAGTAAAGCATTATGTACATGTAGTCTGTAGCAAGTGAGTAGCGGCGTCATTAGTTATTGCGGGAATATGTGTGCTTTTACCCAAAATGTTATTTTCTTTGGCATCCTCGCAGCGCCGTACCACTCGGATGACGCCATGTCCGGCGATTGGTGAGAAGGTCACAATGCCACCAATGCGTGCAATGTGCGGCGGCAGACGCGGATCAACTGCCACCTCAGAGTCTGCAGCAACGGGATCATTGCTGTCGGGATTGCCGCCGTTTCCATTACCATTGTTGTTGTTGTTGTTATTATTATTGTTGTTGTTACCGCCGTTGCCGTTGGCAGCGTTATTTGGATTGCTGTTATTGGCAATATTAGTAATATCGTTGCCAAATGGACGCATCTTTAATTTGTGTTTTTTTTTTCAATCGGTTGTTTTTCTCTTTGTTTGTTTACTTTTTTTTTGTATTTTGCAAGAATTGAAATTCACAATTGTTTAATTTTCTCAGTTTCAACAACAGAAAAATGATTCTTAATTTAGTTGATACACTTTTCGCTTAATTTGTCAAAATAATTTTCACAATCGCAAAAAAAAAGGAAAGACTTATTTCGTTTTGCTTGCTAAACTTCACGTTTGTCTGCTAGTTTTTTTACTCAAATGTGGCCGAAGGCACAACGCTTACAGCTGTTTTTATACCGCGGACAATCTCACAAAAACGCAATTCAAACCAAAACAAAACGAAATAACAAAAATAAAAACAGACTAAACAAAGAATTTATTTGGGTTAGCAATCTCTTGTGCGTTCGCTCACACCCCCCATACGATCATTGCGCACAGCGGTGCCGGCGGTACGGTCAATCAGCTCATTGCTCGCGCTCTCATCTAGCCTGGTCAATGCGAAGGTGTTGTTATGTACATATATTCCATATCGTATATTGCACATACTCACGCATTCTTGCGCTCTCGGTCAAAAAGCTTGCTCTCTCAGATGATGTGCGCGCATCATTGAAGTCAGTTTAGCGATTTTGTGACCAGATATAGCCCAGTTTGTATGTTTGGCTGCCACAAAAATATGCGAAACAGCCACCGGGCATAAATTTGGCGATTTGTAACATAATTTGACACATAATTTGTCTTAAAACTTTTCTAGTGAACATGAAAATGTTAAGATTTTTCATCGCTTAGACACATTATGCATATAGAAACATTAAATGGAATTGTGTCCATCAAGTAAAATATTCGAGTGAATTTTTGTATAAATTTAAAACTGAATTTTATATTTTCATATCAGATTTAGATTGCGTCGATTTGATATGTACTGCCATAATTATAAGGTGTCCGACAAGTTCGTTAATATGATCGGGTCAAATATGCCATATGACTACATCGAAAATGCCAATGAAGAAGCAGATATCATTGAAGATATTAAAAAATTACTGTAATTTATCAAAAATATAAAATATTCATGCTTATAAATTAATTAAGTTGTTATCAATAATCTCATTTAGATTGGCTTTTGATGAAATTTTAAAAAATGAACATAAATTTTGTTACCAAGTTTTCAGCCCTTGTTGCCTTTTTTTAGCCTATCTAGCCATTTTGGCTCGTTGAGTGTTAGCATCATTGACGCGCATAATAACCATTTATTTTTCTCTCTCGCTTGCAACGTCTCATTGTATGCTGATTGGACGAAACGGACGCCTTGAGGATGATCTTTTATGTTATTTTTTTTATTTATTTGTTGTTTATACACATTTATTTTTTTTTTTTTATTTAAACAATGTTTTTGTGATTTATCGGATTGTTCACAATAAAACGCAAAAGTCTTAAATGCGTTCCGGAAAGTGCCCCCTTAACGCTTCCTAATTACTCAACCAGCTAAAGAGCAAAATAGAAAACAAAGGTTAACAAGCAAGTTTTACACACATTTAAACCAGAGACATAGTGAAATGGTCAATTAGAGGGTGGCAAATGAAAACTGTCTAATAACTATTTAGCACCCATTAAACCATATTTATTCTGCGTTTATCGTTAAATCAAACCAAACAAAACTCAGTTCTCGCCTCTCTTTGCATACAACTTAAAGAAGGTAACACTCATATTAAGACCATCCTCTTGTATGATTATTAGAAAGAGCTTGACGTTTGAGGGTAATAATTGTTGACCTCAAATTTTTCTAAACAAACAATTTAGGACTACACACTTCGAACACCAAGAATAAAATGACAAATATATTTATGTGGATAAATAATAGCAGCATTAAACTAGAAAGGCAGGGCTATAGTCGGACGTAACCTACTATAGAAACCCTGTACCCAATCCAAAACTGAATACATTTTTTTGTTGCTTTAATATTTTGTATTCATTATGTAAGGATTAAAATATAAAAAAATTTTTTTTTAGTAAAAACCATTTTTCGACTGATCGTTCCTATGGCAGCTATATGTTATAGTAGACCGATATTTACCATATTCGGGGGTATGATTGTATATTATTTTAAATCATTAAATCCAAACTTTGGTTACGATATCTTAATAAACAAAAAAGTTTTTCTCAGTAAATGTTGTTTTTCGGCCGATCGTTCGTATGGCAGCTATATGATATAGTAAACCGATATACATAATATTTAGATATGTGACTGATGAGCTATAACGATTAAATCCAAAATTTGGAAACAATATCTTAAAAAACAAAAAGGAACAAAAAGGTTAGGAAATGTGATTTTTCGGCCGATCGTTCCTATGGCAGGTTGAATATCATGTTATAGGTTGAATATCGAAAAAAAAAATAAACTCGTTATGCCTATGGATTAGGAAAGTCTTCGTGCCAAATTTGGTAATTGTAGGTCTTACCGTTTCCGAGATCAGTGCTTTTATACGGACAGACGGACAGACGGACATGGCTAGATCGACTCGTCTTTCGACGCTGATCAAGAATATATATACTTTGTGGGGTCTGCCACGCCTCCTTCTGTGCGTTACATACAATTGCACAACTTTTATATACCCTTTATCATTGTTTGGTACATGGTATAAAAAGGGACCGCTAATGGAGAATCCTATTATCGCACAGCGCAAGAGAACAATAGCACCTTTGCCAATTTACTTCCATCCGACATGTGCCAATACTCAGCCAAACGTATATGTTATCTATACTAATCTATACTAATTATATAAAATTAAAGACGAAAATGTTGTCATGCTTTCAAACAAAATATACTGAACCGATTTAAATATTGTTTTTTTTTATAAAATCACATTTATTATTACCAACTGAGTGGCATACTTACTTTTTCAGTTTATTTTAATTAAATATGTTTTTTTTAATTATTAAGTAATTACAAATACAACAAATCAATCAACATAAAAACGTTCGTACGTTTATTGCTTATATTTTGTTGTACGACGACTTTGTTGTCTTGCCGAACAAAAAGCCGAAAGAATAGCCGAACTATGCTCACAGAGCAGTGTTTCGTCACTGCTTATAAATATTGTGTTTGTTGTTTTTTTTTTGTTGTAGTATAATATAAATTGTTTTATCAGATTCTGATTAGGATATTTGAAGGAATTACTAATTGGACAAAGAAAATGAAATTCGCATGGACAGAAAAAATACGCGAAGCGAAGCGCGCCAGGATTGCTAGTAATATATAAACGCTTTTCTGCAGTTGCAATGTAAATTAATATTAGGAATAAATGGATTAAGTGGGTATGGATCCATAAAAACCATACCAGTTTTCCGTTGATTTATGTGTATGAACATACATAGTATGTACATCAGCGAAAAGTACATGTATGTACATCAGTAATAAAAGTTCAGTAAGCCTGTTTGCATACGATTAATAGTGACATACGTACACACATGCAAAGTTTTAATAAGTATATGTATAGTATGTAGTTTTCCTTCCACATTTGTTTTGGTTGCGCATAGGCACACAGCTTCTGCATTCGGTCGCTGCTCGTGTTTTAAACGACGGGTCGTCAATGTAGTGCAGATGTACTTGCTGAGTACAAAATAAGTATATGTAGAGTACGAAATAAGTATTAAAAGAAGTCCGACGATGTTTACAATTTTTAAAAGCCAGTGCCGACATACTTATTTTGCCGCTTGGTGAACGCCTTTCTTAAGTCTTTATAACAGTCCTTAACGCGTTCCATCATTGTGAATAATTCCGGTATAATGCGTAAGGTATGTATATAGCACATGGACGTCGTAAATATGGAGGAACGAAACGATTTATTAGCTTTTTTTAAACATTCGACATAAAAATATATGTACTGTTGCGTAAATGTATATACATACAGTACACTTGCGATAACGTGAACTAATTAAAACCAAGTTTTTATCTTAAAAAATAATTTGCCAAAAAAGGAACACAAAATCTCCAATTTCTTTTAAAATGTTTAAAATGTAAATATATCAATACAAGCAATTCTAAGTTTAAAAATTACATAAAATTTTTCAAAAAATTTTGGGTTCTGTTATCGCGAAAATTTAGTTTTCGCGACAGGTCTGGTTTTTAAGTAGTCGCGAAAATCGAGCTTGCACTGTATATAAAACTAAAATTATTTATTAAAATTCATTACAAAACAATACGAGATCACGAGAATATATTCATTAAAATAAAATACCATAGCAAACCAAATTCCTCATTACATTTATGCATTAAAGAAATCCGTTATTCTTATCTGCTGTTTTTTCTTTTCTGCTTTCTCGCTTAAGCGTCTAACTACACTCATGTCACTTTGATCCACCATTGCATCGAATTTAATGTATTTTAGTGTTGTCTACTTAGGAAACATATGCAGTGAAAAAAAATTGTTCACGTTATAGAGCTTTCTGACTTTGTTCACGTTACAGAGTAGTCAATGTAAAAAAAAAGCTTGTTCACGTTAGGCGGTGACTGGCACTGTATATGTATTTGTGTATCTGGAATCAGAATTTCGTTGTGGCCGCAGCAGATGAGCTTCTACCTTGATTTGGCATTATCTACTTTTGTTGACGTTACTGACGGAAATGCCGAAAATGTGCGCCTGAAGCTATTGGCATATTTTTTTGTGGTTTTGCAGGTATAACAGTTTTTGCTGAACAGAAAAACAACAACAGAGCAGCGCTGCTTGAGTAAAATAGTGAAAATTCATTTAAAACAAAAACAACATCAAAATTACGAACAATAACCAAAGCAAAATGCAAAATCCATAAAGCTAACGGTTAACCGCAGCAAGCAACTAAGAAAATAAATAAATAAGAAACGAAAAAAAGCCAAACTAACATCAAGTTAACAAAAACGACAACAAACAAAATACAAATACAAAAATCATTCAAGTCGAAAAATGCTCACAGTCGACTTTAGTTACTCGCGGACTTGAATATGTACATATATTTATATACATACGTATGTACATATTTTTACCCAACTTTGTAGGAACATATATACACATATACCTATGTACATATAAATGTACGTGTAGATGTATGTATGTAAATACACATAGCTCACTTAGGGATACCGAATAGAAACGGCTGTGGCTGCTGTTTTACTATAGTTGTTGCTACTGCTGTTTCGGGCATTGTCTACCTTGAAAGGTCTTAAATCATTCAAGCACAACAACATCAACGATAGCGACTCAAGCCAGAAAAGCGGCCCTAACACGTACCCAAAACGCGAAGTGTACAAACGGTGTTAGTCGTCCAACGCATACCCATACGAAGTGCTTAGACGAGCATGTGGTGACTATGCGGTATGGTGAAGTGCGGTGTGGTGATAAGTGCGGTGTGTTGCGCACTTAGTGCGCAGCATTACTTCAATATTGTAACAAAGTACACAAAATTCAAAACAAACAAACGGGGCGTACCCGACTATAGAATAAATACCCTGTACCCAATCCAAAAGTGAATAAATTTTTTTTACTTTAATATTTTGTATTCATTATGTAACGATATCAATAAGAAACAGAAAAAGTCTGTTTACTATATGTTATAGTAAACCCCAATTTATCATATTCAGATATATGATTGAATATTACCTAAAATTATCAAATCCATAATTTTATACCGATATCTTAATAAACAAACAAGTTTTTTTCAGTAAACCGAAATCATTCCTATGGCAACTATATGTTATAGGTTGAATATCGAAACAACAAAATTAAATTCGTTATGCCTACGGATTAGAAGAGTCTTCGTGCTAAATTTGGTGGTTGTAGGTCTAACCGTTTCCGAGATCCTTTTGTTCATACAAGCAGACAGACGGGCATGGCTTGATCGACTCGTCTTTCGATGCTGATCAAGAATATATTTACGTTGTGGGGTTTGCCACGCCTCGTTCTGCCTGTTACATACATTTGCACAACCTTAATATACCCTTTACCATTTTTTGGTGCAGGGTATACAAAACTTTAACATAAATACATTAAAATTTATGTACATACATATGTATATATATCTTAATAGTAGAGAAACCATGCTGTGCACTTATTTTATTTATATGTAAGAATGTATTTTACATACATATATACTACATATATCTTTATTTTTAGGTTTTTTTGTTGTTATTTTTTTTTTAGTGTAGTGGTTTTATTTCTAATGCTGTACCAAAACCAGTTAAAAGTTTAGGTTAAAAAAAGCCACTCACAACGACAACAAATACATATGTATGCAATAGCAACAACAACAATTGACAAAAACAACAATAAACTAGAAAGACAGGGCTATAGTCGGGCGTAACCGACTATAGAAATCCCTGTACCCAATCCAAAACTGAATACATTTTTTTGTTGCTTTAATATTTTGTATTCATTATATAAGGATATCTCAAGAAAAAAGAAAATTTTATTTTAGTAAAAGCAATTTTTCGGCCAATCGTTCTTATGGTAGCTATATGATATAGTAAACCGATATTTATCATATTCAGGAATATGATTGAAAATTATTTAAAATCATTAAATCCAAAATTTGGTAAGGATATCTTAATAAACAAAATCGTTTTTCTCAGTAAATGTTGTTTTTCGGCCGATCGTTCCTATGACATCTATATGATATAGTAAACCGATATACATAATATTGAGATATGTAATTGGACATTAGCTGAAAATATTAAATATAAAATTTGGTAAAGGTATCTTGAAAAACAAAGCGGTTTTTGTTACTAAATATGGGTTTTCGGCCGATCGTTCCTATGGCAGCTATATGTTATAGGTCGAATATCGAAAAAAAAAACGTGTTATGCCTATGGATTGGCAGGATGTGTGCCAAATTTGATGATTGTAGGTCTTACCACCACCGAGATCCGTGCGTTCATACGGACAGACGGGCAGTTGGACAGACAGACAGACGGACATGACTAGATCGACTCGCCTTTCGATGCTTTGTGGGTCTGCCTCGCCTTCTTCTGCCCGCTACATACATTTGCACAACTTTAATATACCCTTTACCATTTTTTGGTACAGGGTATAAACAGGTCACAAAACACAACAGCGGGCAACAAGCTAATGCGCATGCGCAATAGGTGCGAGTGTGACAACATACTGCGCAAACGTGCTGCCTCTGCCAACGTTGCCGCTGGCTAACGCTAGTAATTGAACAAAAATCACAATAACAACAACCGCGACTAACACAACAGCAATAGCGACGACAATAACGCCAGCTTCAACGCTTACGCCTGCGTTTGCGGCGACTGCATACGCGATGGTTGCGTCAGCAACAGGTAACTTTATTTGCGAATGGCTCAAAACAGTCGCGAGAAGTTAGCCAAGCAATACGGGCTTCGGTACGGATTTCTGTATATTAACAACAGAAACAACAAATACAATAATAATTACAACAAAAAATCAGCTCAAAAACAACCAAAAATAAATAAACAAAAGAAACCCAGAAAATAAACAAAATTCGCGCAAAACATAGCCGATTTAAGGCAACCCACGAAAATCAACAACAAAAGCCTAGCGAAATTTTGTGCATTGAAGGAAACATTTCGTTTTATTGCGATTTGCTGTTAAGTGCATGTGTTTTTTTCGATTAATTTCGATTCTATTTGTTGCGATTTGTTACTGTGACGTGCTCACCGTCGGTTATGTGCGAGTGTTGTAAATAAAAAAGAGTTATTGATTTAAAAATTTTTTTTTATTGTTCGTAGCGAAAAATTGTAAGCATAATTTATTATCAAATGAAAAAAAAAAATTAAAAGATAAGCATTATTCAAATGTTATAAGTTTTGTGCAGACATGCAATTGTAACTAAGCAATATTGTTTTTTTTTTTCTTTTTGTACAAGTGACTATACGAGAGTAAAACAAAAAAATTATCTAATGGATAGTGTTGCACCTAAGTGTTGGTGTGTTAGTTATTGGTATTAGTATTTTATTTTTATATAAGCAACAAACATACACGTACACATACGCACTCACTGAGAGTGACAGCAAACATTCGCGCGTTCCAGTTGGGCCCGAGTTAAGACTGCCTTCAGCAAGCGAGAGTGGTTACTCGCATGGCATAAGGAGCGACCGGTACGTCCAGTTAAACCCTGGCTGCCGATTGTTTCCACCGCGTGGGGGCATGGAAAAAACTAACGTCGTTTCATTATTATTGCCAGTCCGTCCGAGTCGATCAGAGCATAAAGCCTAAAATTCTGTTTTGTTACTGTCGCTTGATTTTTGGCTTTCATACATTTTTCTCTCATTTTAAATTACAGATTAAATTAGAAAGACATGGCTATAGTTGGGCATAACCGACTATAGAAAACCCTGTACCCAATCCAAAACTGAATATCTTCTTTTGTGGCTTCAATATTTTGTATTCAATATGTAAGGATATCGACGTGGCTATATCGACTCTCAATGCTGATCAAGAATATAAATACTTTATGGGGTCTGTCACGCCTCCTTCTGCCTGTTACATACATTTGCACAACTTTAATATACCATTTTTTGGTACAGGGTATAAAAATGAGAAAAAGGCAATACCAAATATATACACAGAAAAATTTATAACTTTAGTCTGCTTAAGAGGTATGTCCAGATAGTAGAGGGTGGGAAATAAAATTTTTTTTATGTTTTTCTTTAATAAGTTATTTAAATGAGAGATTTCTTTGTAATATGTAATTAATAAAGTTTATAAATTAATTCATCTCTACCATTCAGATGCTTGCCAATTTCACGAAAATGAAAACATGTCATATTTTATGCGAAATTCCTCAATTTCTATTTAGTATATTTCTAACCGACAATCTATTGATTGTCTAATAAGTCTTCCTTCTTTATTTTGTTCGTTGATGACAAGTTTGTGTACTCCTAAGATTGATATTTGCTTACAATTTTCCTGCTCAAAAGGGGTTAAATCGTTCTGAGAAGAACAATGGTCCGCTTGACAGGAGTGTCTGTTAACTGAAAAACAATGCTATAGAAATACATACAATAAGTACATAATTCTACGATTACTATTCCATGAGTTGGATTTTATTTAAAAATTAACTCTACTCTTCTATGCCTCGGTCGCTGGTCGAGTTTCGACTGCTAAAAATTGCAAGTACCAAAACAACCATACAGGTTGCCACTAGCCGTCGCGGCATTTTCTAGTAATATAATTTTAAACAAATTGCCGCAAATCCACATGGTTCATACCATGGACTTTACTTAACTATCACCGATTCTTTTTTCAATGATTTATGATTTGGCAATCAATCAAAAAAGCTTTAAGCTTGTAAAAAATATGTAAATAATTAAATTTAAAAATATATTCCTCCAAGAGTGAGACCATGCTCTTGCATATTAGCTATTCATCTATAGGATCGAAATTCCAGGCTTATAAAATTTTTTCTATAGAAAGTACAACAATGCCACGATTTTCGCAAGGGCGTTTAATTTGAAATGCTTATGAAATTTTCAATTTTTATAGCCAACTTACTTCTCTCCGATTATGTCATTAACGTAGTTAAATCATTTTATTGTCATAAAAAAATCAATAAGAAAACATGTTGAGGTGTACACTGTACAGCATTGTAGGAAATGTCGAATTAAATCATTCTTATTATTATCAAGGAGGCAAGGATGGTGGCATTAGCAGCATTAGCTTGTTTCTGGCTTCATTGTATATATACATATATATGTGATTTCATACCGCGTGCACAGCACGGTTGCTGGTTTCTGAGGGGGTTTTCATAATCTAGAAGATTCTTTGGTTTGTTAAATTGCTAAGTAAAATTATATTTATTATAGGTTTTTGAATGCAGAATAAAACAAAAAATAAAATTTAATCGTCTATATACACTTAATTGTTGCGAAACATGGGAAAATGGAACGCAGCGGAACCTTTTCATCTGAAAATTTCCACAGCAATTCTGTTTTTCTTGTTCAAAGTTTTTTTCGAACGATTTCTGTGCACGTGTACCGTATAATTAATATATATTAATATGAGTTTGTACAGCTAACAGATATAACAATAAACTAAGTCCTATCCAAAAGTATTTTAAATATCATGTACAGTCGGAATTCGAAAAAGTAAATATTTTGAAATGTGTTTTGGGCTATTACTATTTAATGTCTCAATAACTTGAAGTGTGTAAAATTTTCTATGGATGATAAAACTTCGAATTATAGAAGTTCGAATGGAATTTGAATCAAAAACTTATACATCATTAATTTATTTTAATTTAATTGAATTACACGATACCACTAAACAAATAAAAATATTCCTCTGCTGCTCAAATTTGAAATATTATTTTGATGTATAATATTTACATTAAATAATATTGTACTGAATCGATAGTATGAATTTTCCCCACAAATGTTATCAGTTAGTTACAATTTCGCAGTATTATCAGCTTTGGCAAGTTTTGCGCAAAAAGAAAACCCGGTTTATTTAATGGCATTTTTACAAAGTAAGCAGTACATATAGCATTCATATTTATTCCTTACCCTTTGCAATTATAAAATTGATTTTTTATTTATAAACTATTTAAAATTATCCAATATTGGCTAATTACAAATGTTACCCAATATTAAAATTGTTGTTGCATTTTTGTTTCCTACGGTATTTGATTTTGCTCAGCCAAGAAATTCACTTAGAAATGTACTTAGGCTATCTTTTATATAAACAATAGTTTTGAGATTTAGTTTTGATAGCAATTCGTCACACTTATCGCATTTTTTCTCTTTTGATTCACTTGTTTAACAACTTTTGATATCTAAACAAACACCAAGTTCAAGTCAATCCGGAACTCGCAACAAAGATCTCGTTTATTTGTTTTTTTAACTTGATTTTTGCTAATAATCAATGTATTTGAATTTTTTGTTTTCAATTTGCTCATTTCTATCATTCGTATTTTTTATACATATTCTCTACAAACGTATGTATGTTCATATTTGTTGATAGATACATATACATATAAAGGGTGATTTTTTAAGCGTAGTTTTTTTAAAAATCGAATAAAATCCTCAAATTTGCTTTAAATATTCAAAATTAGTATTGTATCGATAAATAGGCCTTTGCCATTTACGTTTTAAAGACAACTTCATGTAAATGTTGTCCGCGGCTCCGTTTCAAATGGTCCATTCGGAAGGTCTACTAACGTTTCTTCCACGGTCGTCTTTGAAGAAAAATGGACCGATGATGCCACCAGCCTACAAACCACACCAAACTGTCGTTTTTTCGGGATGCATCGGTAATTCTTGTATGGCATGTGGCTGTTCATCACCCAGATGCGACAGTTTTGCTTATTTAAGTATCCGTTGAGCCAGGTCGATTATGACGACCATAATATGGTCGTAACAAACGGTGCACATTTTTCACAGAGCACGAATTTTGATAATAAATTTCAGTGATTTGCAATCGTTGCTCGTTTGTAAGTCTTTCCATGATTAAATGGCAGAGTATACTAAAACTTTTCATCTTGACAGATGACGTTTGGACGCCATTACTAACCAGTGCTGCCAACCTGAAAAACTTAACTCTTAAAAAATCACCCTATATATACACATATATATATACGTTTGTATTTTTTTCTTGTTACCAACTTACCTTGTTTATATAATTGTTTTAATTATTTTTTAGTTAACTTGCCAGCAATTCGGCAACTGCATCGCCCATTAAACAATGCAAGGTTAACTGCATACGCGCATATGCGTGCCCACTTGTCCACTTGCCCACCTGCCTACCAATCCGCCTAAGTGTTGTAAGCACACCTGCCCACATATTTATACATTATATGTACATATGTTATGACATTTGCGACGCATCACAACTCGACTTCTTTACAATATTTCTTTTTTTGTAGCTTTGTTTAATTCCTATAGCAAATCGAGTTTAGCGACGGATGTGACGTCAATCTGTGAAATTTAACTTTTATGTTAGTTTATTTTTCTCTCTCTCCCTTTCTCGTTCTCTCTCTTCTTCTGTTTTAACATTTTTTTGGTTGTTTTTGATTTTGCAAAACGAAAGACTTCAACGCGGCATAAGCAGCAAACTTAGATTATGGCATGCCAGGTTTACCTCTTAGAATTTTGTTTCGCAAGCAATTTTAAACAATATGTTGCTGTATATGACTTCACGTTTTCAACTGGCTGGCTGATATAGCCACATCTATGCCGCCTTTAATTAATTAATCTTCCTACCTTAGCTTGTCGGAGGTCCGTGATAGGAATTCTTTTTCTTCATAACCTGATAAACAGTAATGTTCATTCAGCTTATCTCGCGAAAAAAAAACTTTAACGTGCCCTCGCGTACAACTAGATATTATTTACCAATTAGACTAAACACTGCACGATCATCTTTCTTACTGTTTGATCCATTTTATGTTATGTGTTCAGAATTTATTCTAACTATCATTCATTCATCATTCATTCATTTTCCAACATAGCCTCTTCTTCTCTTTAATGAAATTAGATAGAATTAGATACTTATTTGAATTTTTACTTTATATAGATGTCATAATTTTAATTCAGTTTATAAGTTTTATTAATTTGTTTTTGTAATTTGTAGGTGTATTTGCCAACTAGATAAATCAGCTGTTGACCATTATCGGTCGTAGCTGTGGAAAAGACACTAGGTCTGGTTTCGTAAGTCCTCTTGTTTGGTAGTGCGCTACCACAACATCTGCGAAAAAAAATGCCACATGGCAAGATAAAAAAATGGCTATGGCAACGAGGATACACAACGTACATGCAGTTTGAATAACAATTTTTTTGCAAAATACCTATAGCATCCAAACAAAATTTTTACTTTTCCCCATTTTTCCCTAAGCTCCCAAATAACTTTAGCTACGAAATTCCCTACGTTTTTTTTTATATATCCACTGTAACGAGCCACTTACATCACACAAATCCAATTATATGTTCAAGCTTTTGATAAAGATGCATTTCTTACCATTTTTTATGTATATAGAGAAATTTTACTATATATGTAGTTCTGGGTGTTCGAAAAAGTTCGGTAACAAATTGTTTGCAGATAGTTCTAAAATTGAATATCCCTGCGAATATTAATTGCAATACTATAGCTTGTTTGAAAGTTAACATTTGAAGCTTAACTTTAGAAGTTTTACACAGATGGAATGATGGCTTTACCTCAAAAATGACAAAAGGTTTAGTTTAATATAGCTTGTTTCAAAACTAGAAAGGCAGGGCTATAGTCGGGCGTAACCGACTATAGAAAACCCTGTAACCAATCCAAAACAAAAAAAATTTTTTTTTTTAGTAAAAGCCATTTTTCGGCTGATAGTTCCTATGGCAGCTATATGAATATGATTGGATTTTACTTAGAATTATCTAATCCAAAATTTGGTAACGATATCGTTATAAAGCAAAAAATTTTTCTCAGTAAATGTTGTTTTTCAGCCGATCGTTCCTATGGCAGCTATATGATATAGTTTACCGATATACATAATTTTTAGATATATGATTGAGTATTAGGTAAAACAAATAAATCCAAAATTTGGTAAAGATATCTTAAAAAACAAAGCGGTTTTTGTTACTAAATATGGGTTTTCGGCCGATCGTTCGTATGAAAGCTATATGATATAGTTAACCGATATATAAAATAATGGGATATGTAATTATAAATTAGCTAAAACTATTAAATCCAAAATGTTGTAACGATATCTTGAAAAACGAAAGGGTTTCGATTCCGATTGTTCCTATGGCAGGTATATGTTATAGGTCGAAAATCGAAAAAAAAATAAACTCGTTATGCCTATGGATTGGCAGAGTCTCCGTGCCTAAGTTGGTGATTGTAGGATTTTACTGATAAAAACTTTTTTGTTTATTATATGGTTACCAAATTTTGGATTTCATGATTTTAAGTCATATTTAATCATATTCCCGAATATGATAAATATCGGTTTACTATACCATATAGCTGCTATAGGAACGATTGTGCGAAAAATGGCTTTTACAAAAAAAAATTTTTTTTTTTCTTTAGATATCTATACGGTATACCGTATATACAAATGTTGATACATATGTGCAAAAGATATTTTATCTGTAATTGCACCCCTTAAACAGCTTCGTGCGTCGTACCCTGGGCTATGCAAAAGCGTCGTATTTACAGCCCTGGAACACTTTTCAGCAGGATTCATTGCAGGCAAGCGATTCACGATTCCCAACAACAACAACAGCAATGATAATAAAAAATATTCAACTGTCAATTTGCACAATGAAATCCGCTTATTGAAAAACGAAAATAAAAAAAATTAAGAAAAACCTCTGGTAAGCGGTTGAACAAGTTTCGTTTGTTGTTGCTGCTGTTGAGCACTCAACGAAAAATTGAAGGTCAGATGTGAATAATCCAATGTTGAATGTATGAATGACAATCTGACAAAAGAGAAGTGTGCGAGAAGACAGAATGTCAGGCCAAAAGATAAGCAGACAAGCAGACAGAGGCACACAAAGAAACAGAGTGAGAAAGGGAAATATCACCATTTCTATCTCAACGAGAACGTACAGCATGAGCCAGACCGCATGAGATCAGACGAAGAAGCGGCGTATTGAGCCAACAAGTCAGTAAACCCACTCAAGCAGCTTTAAGCGCTTAGCCTCAAGCAAATGTATGTACTTATGTATGTACTAACAAACTTATTTTGTGCGTGAGTGTGTGTTAGTGTACGAGTACATTGCATATAATTGTATAAGAGATCTACGGGTGGGTGTCGCTGCACAAAACAGAAATCAAATCATGTAGCAATTTTTCAAGCGCCGACTCCTTTTTACCATAACTAAGAGTAACTAGAAAGACAGAGCTATAGTCGGGCGTAACCGATTATAGAAAACCCTGTACCCAATCCAAAACTGAATATCTTTTTATGTTGCTTCAATATTTTGTATTCATTATGTAAGGATATCTCAAGAAAGAAAAATTTTTTTTTTAGTAAAAGGCATTTTTCGGTTGATCGTCCCTATGGCAGCTATATGTTATAGTAAACCGATATTTATCATATTTCTTTTTTTTAGTAAAAGCCATTTTTCGGCTGATCGTAATCTTACTTAAAATTATCAAATCCATAATTTGGTAATGATAACTTTATAAACAAAAAAGTTTTTCTCAGTAAATGTGGTTTTTCGGCCGATCGTTCCTATGGCAGCTATATGATATAGTAAACCAATATACATAATATTTAGATATATGATTGGACAAAAATAAACTCGTTATGCCTATGGATTGAGAGAGTCTTCGTGCAAAATTTGGTGGTTGTAGGTCTTACCGTTTCCGAGCTCCGTGCGTTCATACGGACAGACGGACAGACAGACATACATGGCTAGATCGACTCGTCTTTCGACGATGATCAAGAATATATATACTTTACTGCCATGCCTCCTTCTGCCTATTTTCGATATTCGTCCTATAACATATAGCTGCCATAGGAACGATCATATGAAAACCCAGATTTAGTAACAAAAACCCTTTTGTTTTTCAAGATATCTTCACCAAATTTTGGATTTAAAAGTTTTAGCCAATAACCAATTACATATCCCAATACTATGTATATCGGTTTACTGCATCATATAGCTGCCATAGGAACGATCGGCCGAAAAACCACATTTACTGACAAAAACTTTTTTGTTTATCAAGATATCGTTACCAAATTTCGGATTTGACAATTTTAGGTACTATCCAATCATACTCCTGAATATGATAAATATCGGTTTACTATAACATATAGCTGCCATAGGAACGATCCGCCGAAAAATGGCTTTACTAAAAAAAAACATTTTTTTTTTTGTTTTGGATTGGATACAGGGTTTTCTATAGTCGGTTACACTCGACTGTAGCCCTGCCTTTCTAGTTTTTTAATGTGCGTTGTGTTGTGTTTGTTACTTTTTTTCCAAAAATTTCATATACATACATAACATAAGTCACTGTCACCGGGTCGGGTTGTTTGGTTAAATGCCCAATCTTGTGTAGCGTCGATTTCACAAATGCATGACGAATCACGCCGTCACAACAGCAACAACAGCAAAGTCGATTTTACATAATTTATTGCAAAATGTTGTTGTTTAAGTCGCTCGGAATTTTGTTCATGTTTATCACTTTATTTCAATTTTCGATTTCAAGTGCGTGAAAAGTATGCTGTTGTTGTTCTGTTGTGCTCGCAGGCAGACACTAGCAGGCAGTGCCGCAGTTTAGAAATAAGGACGTATGCTTTGCTGACAACACCCTACAGGTGAGTAAGTTCACACATAGTTGGCATTTTATGCACCCAATTGGCCTTTCGCACAAATGCCAAGGCAACATCTCGACAAATTTCGACGCGACGCGATGGGACAACTTGAACGTTCGAGCTTCTGTATATGAGTACACGTTGGATCATGTATAATATGTCTCAGATCTGATATTGGCTTAGTCATTGACCGTGTCTGTCAAATGGCAGCAACACATCTTTGACAATGCAGATCTAAGCCGGCAGATAAATTTATTCCAACCAAGTTTGGCACCGTTTGCGTTAAGCCACAACGCATGAGCAATGAATTCAAATTGCCAAGAAATAATGCTGCGGCTTATGCACACGTGTGTACATGCTTATGTGCTCGTATATCCGTGTGTTTATGTCAGATGCGTGTATGTATGTGTTAATATGTACGAGACGATGAACAATTTCGCAATTGGTTTTAGTGGGCGGAAACTGAATATAGTTACATATATACATATGTACCTTTATAAGTTCAGAAAACAAAATAAATAGCTCAGATCGATTGTTAGATATGCAGCTATGAGTTTGCAGATACATTTTGGCTAGATCTAGGTAACTGACGGAGTACCGACATGCGTGTGTAGCCAAGTTCTGTGCATGCGCCAATTGGGCGCGCCTACGCAAAGTAACAGGCAACGAGGTGGGACTGTGGGCTACCAAAGCAGTAAAGGACAGACCAACTAACAGACCGACCCACGGACAAAGCGGCAGTTCGACAGTGAGGCGGACAATCAAGTGTACGTCTGTGTATGTTTGTCTTCCTATGTGTGTGTTTGAGGGTACATATGTAGCGAGGGTGAATGAACGGGCGACAGACGACAAATGACATGCTAAGAGTGGTAAACTGCTTGCTGAGCGCTTTAACCAAACTGTGATTTTTTTTTTTAATTCTTCATCTCTTTTTTTTCTTGTTATTTCTTGTTTGCGCAAACGTCAAGCGCAAACTGATGTAAATGGCTTTTTTGTTGCTAGCTGAGTTTCATACTTGACACTAACAGCACAAGCTGCAGAGTTGCCAAAACTAAGCAAAAAAACGCCAGCAAATAAATAGCAGGCCGCGTCAGTGATGACGTTTTCGAAACCAAGGGGAAGGAAGGCCAAATTTAGTTAGTTTGCATTAGTGGTGCAGGGGAGAGCCCTAATTGGACTCTCTCGTGAGCACAACATAGCCACATGCTTGTGGCTACAGCCTACATAGGCACACCCGTACATACATACATGCGAATCTGGTGTGCATATATATACAGTAGATTCTCACAAATTAGAATCCTCAGAAATTCGAATCTCTCAGAAATTGGAATTAAAGTTTGTAAAACATTAAAGACTCTAAAATAAGAATTTAAAATTCTAATTTCTGGGGTCATGTGATGTATTTGGAGTGAATCTTTATGTTTTGTTGCATTTAGTTAAAAAATACAAGTAAAATGTATTGCACTGGATTATTTAGTTTTGTCTACTTATTTTTATTAAATAAAATGAAGCAAAAAAAGAAATCTAATGTATTTTTCAAGGAAGTTTTCTTCATTTTTCTATTTGTATTCGAATAAAAAAAGATCCAGAAATGAGAATATTTCAGAAATTAGAATTACCTCAAAAAACACGTGGTTCTAATTTGTGAGAATCTACTGTATACACATTTGCAGCGTAAGCAACAGATACATTTGTATTTTATAGATACATAAATGTATGCAAACGATATGCATATATGTATATACATATATATATATGTACTTATGTTTATGTGTGTATGTGTACGTGCACAAATAAATATTTGACTTTGCATGCAATGCTAAAATACTTATAAACTCTTATTTGCTCTTCACATATCGAAGTGAAGCGAAGCCAAGCCAAGTCGCGCCATGTCAAGTTAAAGCCAAAGCCGAAGCGAATGCGCAGCGTCTTTTACAGCAGAGGCAACAATAACAAGAACCCAACCGGTTCTTAGCTACTCGACTTCACTTGCTTCGAGTCGAGTCGAGGTGACCGACTCAATTTGACTTGACGTGATTCGGATTTGGCTTTATGCGGTTGCGTTCAAGGTGACTCACTGCCAAACATGGCAAAAATGTTGTAGGTGTGTAGCCAGTTAGGCGGGAAGGCATTGCGACGCTTTTGCATACGTGGCTAAATGCTGTTTGCATAATTGGCAGCACAGCACAACGCAGTTGACGTTACCTTTGCCAAAAGATTTGCCTCTACCTAATGCGAGCTAAGTCGAGAACAAGTCAGGCCGAGTTGAGCCAAGCAAAACTGAGTTAAGCCGAATATCATGTGAAACGAAAATTTGCCCATAAAAATCAAATAATAATATGATAAATATCGCTTTACTATAACATATAGCTGCCATAGGAACGATCAGCCGAAAAATGGCTTTTACTAAAAAAAAAAAAAATTTTGGTTTTGGATTGGGTACAGGGTTTTCTAAAGTCGGTTACGCCCGACTATAGCCCTGCCTTTCTAGTTTTATTCTACATTATTATACATAACACCACCCAGTTTTTCTTAGCGGAGTTGTTCATATAGCATCTATCAAATGCCAATTTTTGGGATATATTGTAAATAACTTTTCTCCTGTCCACTCAATAACCATAAGTAATCAACGTCATCTGTCAGGGTGTGTGTGCCTCCAACACCGTTAACCGTGTTTCACTCTGCCACTAAAGTGCCACCACCAACTCGGCATTGAAACGCCATTACCTCGTAACATTGCCTCCAGCTGCCTATGGTCTCCTAAAACCTACGTGCATACAAAAAGAAAACACAATTAGGCTTAATGCTCGGCGTTTTAGAAAACAATGAACCTAATGCTAGCAACGGCGTGAGAGTATAGCAAAAGTCGTTAAACAGAAACTTAGAGACGTAGAGAATTTTCTAAAAACTGGTTATGGGCATTAATTGGATTGGAGGCTCGAGCCGATTGGATTAGGTTGAATTGTTTTAGCTCGATTTGCTATGATTTATGGTGGCATGCACAGGACTTAGGCAACCAAGCGAACTTCGGACAGACATCGATGGTTCAAGGTAAACCAAGTCATGCCGTCCACTTTCGCTCGCTGCGTATTTGCAGAAGTTGATAATCACAATCGACCCAACAGTAGCCTACCAGTGCAATCGAAATGTTCTTATCTCATGCAAAATGCAACCATTCCCACATATGTACGAGTCTGTGGTCGAGTGTTAGCTTTTCAATTTGAACGCAGTCATAGTTTTTAGTATTTTCGACATTTCTTGGCAATTTAAAAAGCTCCCGTTTGCACACGTATCCACGCTACCTCATAACACAAAGGTAACTTGAGTTCCGGCAGCAACATTTTTACAGCGCGCAACAAAGTGCAGGCATCAAATGCCTACACTGATTCTCAGGCAGGCATCAAATGCCAATCTGATTCTCGGTCTCAAAGATAGTCCCCTCATGCAGCTTATACTCAATGAGAGGGCCTAGCCAAGCACTTGTATTGTATTATTTACAGAAGACTTAGGTTCTAAAGAAGAGCATTGTGTTATTATTGAATTATAGACTAGACAAGTTACGAATTTATTTACATACAAACATACATACATAGGTATTGGGTTGTAAAGAAAGTTCGTAGAGTTTTTATGAAAAAGATTTATTTGAACAAAAAAAAATAATTGTAACAATAAATTAATCAACGATGTATTCTCCGTTGCTGTTCACGACCTCGGCCCACCTCTCGAATAATTTGTTGATGTCGTTCCGCTGTTATGTTCTGGTGTCGAAGAAGTTGTTAAGTCAGTTGTTGAGGTCCTCTTCGCTGTCGAAGGTAACAACCCTCATTTGGTTCGACATGGAGCGGAAAAGGTGATAATCCGTTGGCGCAAGGTCTGGAGAGTACGGCGGGTATTGAAAAACTTGCCATTCGAGCTCTTGGAGGGCGGCTTTGACGACTTGTGCAACTTAGGGCCTGGCGTTGTCGTGAAGGAATATGGTTTGGCCTTGCCGATTGGGTCTTTTCAGTCGAATAACCTCATTCACGCGGTGCAGCTGCGCAATGTATAGGTCCTTGTTGACGTTCCTTTCGAGCATTTCCCTTTCAAGCACAACGCCTTGCCAGTCCCACCAAATGCAGATCATGTCCTTTTTTGGGTTCATATCCTGCTTGACTCTCTGCTTTGGCGTATCTCCTGAATCCACCTACTCTTTTCTTTGCTTCATATTGACGTAAAGGCACCATTTCTCATCACCCGTTATGATTCGATACAAAAAGCGCTGCTTGTGTCCACGTGTTGCTCGGTGGCGGGAGAGATGTTGAGACGCAATTTGAATTCGATTTTCTTTGTTGTTTCAGTATGCTTGTGAAGCACCCAACTCCGAGTTTTTGAGTAAAACCAATTGATTGAAGGTAGTTGGAGATCGTCATCGCACTGCTGTCAGTTTTCTTGGCTAATTTACGGGTTGTTTGGCGACCATCTTCCTTCGAAAGTGCCTTGAGCCGGTCCTCGTCAAATTAAAAAGGTTGTCCGCTGTGAAGCGTATCTTTGAGGTTAAAGTGGCTATTTTTGAACTTCTTAAAAAATTTTTGTGCAGACACGCCTAAGTCTCGTTCTCCATTCACGTTGCATATATTCCGAGCGGCTTTGGCAGCTTTTTGACCTCAATGAAAAACGAAAAAAGCAGGTGTTGAAAATGCTGGTTTTTGCCTCTTGGATAGTTAATTTTTGAGCCTATCAAATGATGAAAATCAAAAAACAAAAACAAAGTTTTGTAGACCATTAAGAGCTCTATCAAATGAATATATGTATATACTTTGCCAAACTGTAAACAAATCGTTGTGAAATACGAGAAAATACGAACATTCTTTACAACCCAATATATATGTACATACATATTTAAATACGTAGCAACTACCTACCCTACCCAGAGTGGCTTTGTTGATACTGAATGACTCAGATTAGCAGCTATTAAAACGCTTCCAGCTAACACATGACTTTCGCATATTGTTCAAATACCTCGCAGATGAGTGTTGAATTTGAAAATCTAATTAGAATTGAGCGTCATGCCGACGCGTGTTTGCTGATATAAGTAACGTTGAGAAAATGCTGAGTAAGAACGGCAAAGCATAAACAAAAAGCCAAGCGAAGCACAGATAAACTGAGCTCTGAGCTAAGAGCCCGACTTCAAGTCAGATGCAGACGTGCATAAAAGTAATTAATTAAGTAGTTTAGAGCAGAGTGCGTTGCGGCAGCGACGTTGCATCGTCATTGATGTTAGCATTGGTTCTGGCGTTAGCGTCTGCTTAGCTGTCGTCGTTGCCATCGCGGACGTTGTTTTGCGAGATGCACAGTTTTTGTTATTCTTTTTCTCGTAATACGATAAGCTGTAGGCAACGAAGCGCAACAAACGCTTTTTTTTAAATGTTTGTTGTTGTTATCATACATGAATTCCAATTTAAAGCAGCAGCTACAGTAGCAAAAACTACAACAATGTTGACTACAGCCACGGCAGCAGCTTCCTGCTTTTTACAGACTTATGTGGCCGCTGTTAGATCAAAATATTAAAATATATTTAAAAAAAATGTAAGCGAGACAGACACATAGTCATAATCCGCTCATTACTTTACGCTTCGTTATTACTTTGTTATGTTTGTTGTTGTTGTTCTAGCACCTATAGATGACAGTTAATTTACACATTTATGGATAGATTGTAGAAAAGCTGATTTGGAAGGAAAGGGAGAGTACGTAAAATAGGTGGAGAGAGCAAATATATGGCATCCAGACCGAGGAAGCGAAACTACTCAACTGGATGAGTTTTAGGTATGTCTGGGGTGTACGCTGTTGTGTTTTAGGTGCAAGCAGTTGTTTTATGTTGTGTATTGCATGCTCGGCAGACCTCAATGATTATAAGGTTAAGTATGGATATGTTTGGATGTGAACTAAGGATATTAATTGAAAACCCTTGAGGCTCCTGATCTTATTTGGGCTAAGGTTGAGAGGATGGTGGGTGATCAGGTAAGAGGGAAGAAATCAGGAGTCGTTTAGCTAAGGGAAGGCGTGATTTTTGGCAGGGAGGACTTTGATTTCAATGTGTAGGTGGTCTGGTTTCACCAAGAACCCCGGCAACATCCTCAGGGGAGAAGATGAAGTCAAATTATGAGGAAGAAAATGTGTTTTTTGTCCGAACTTTTATAGTGGCCGAAGCCAGCAGCGATCCTGGAAAGGTCGTAATTTGACGGCTTTCAAAAGAGATGAGGGTCTTGCCAGTTGGCCTTGACATAGTTGACAAAGAAACGTTTGTCAGCCATAACAAAATCTGAGCTTTTGTGTATGGGAAAAGTTATAGGAAGGTGGTTAGAATTAGGGCAAAATCGACGTGCCAGGAAGCAGAGGTAAGTAAACAAGGGGTAGAGATCAATATATCCGGAAAACTGCGATAATTAGACACCACCCTAGTGGCATTTTTTTTCGTTTATGGCACAAAAGAGGGAGTCGTCGATTTGATATGCAATGTTGTTATCCCTGTTGAAATTTTTAAGAGCAGAGATTATGAAGCTGGTAGACTACTATGGAGGGAATACAGATATTGCAGATATCCATGTCTGCATCTCCGGCTTTGATCGCTATGCCTCGTATTTCTAGGAATGCATCTTCAGATTGTGGGAAGTGAAGGTGGTGATAGGTGACTGAGCGATAAATGATGAAGGCAAATCTGCTACGGAACTGTTCCACTGTTGTTTCTTTGAGAGCCGCGATGAGTATGTTTTTGCGCGCTATGAAATCTGTAATCTCGAATATTTTCCTGCTTAGGCCATCACAATTGAATTGTAGGATCTTAAAGGCCGCGTTTCGAGTCAAGGTGATGGAAACCCGGATTGGAAGAGCAAGAGGTGAGTGGTAGGCCAGAAGGTAAGGTAGGGGAGTGGGGGTAAGGTTATAGGAGTTGGCCAACTTTTATCTATTGTAGGTGTAGCGACGGAGGGGGGTGAAGGCGAAGATTTGAATGATTGGACGGTTTCGTGACATAGACCCGATTGCCTTAGAAACCGCTGTTGTATTTGTTGTTATAGCTGCTAGGCGCTGTTGCTATTACAAATAAAGAGTCACAGCTGGGCTCACTTTATTATCATCATCACCATCAATCAAGTTGCAGTCTTATCATTTGTTGCTTGGCATGGCTGCAATTTACTTGTCAAATTTAAACGAAATAAAAGCCATGTTGGCCTTTACTGGCTTTAGTAATTAGCATTGAATAACAGCAAATGTAGAATCATTTTCCGACTATAATTGTACATAATGAAGGATGACAAAATAAACGTCGCTCAAATAGAATAGCGTCAGTTGCCCATATCGATCGCACAATAACATCCGGAGAAAAAAGCAAAACTGCATGCAAAAAGCAATTACGCCAATGATTACTTTTTTGGTAAAAGTGTGAGCTGTAAAATAAAGCAAGAAACATTTCTTTATTTTTATTGACATGAATATGTCTTAAGTCTGATAGTTTAATACTTATTTCTTGGCCGATTATTTTTCTGTTTCATGATTTCTGAGATCATGAAAGTTTAAATTTATCGTTATCACCAACACATTGTGAAGCAAATACATTAAAGGAAACCTAAAGCATAAAGCGTTATTATTTTGTATGTGTGCATGAGTGAGTTAGAAGTAAAGCTCGTTTGTCATTACTTACGGGGCTACCAGATTATTAATAATGCAAAATTGTAATGAACTATTAAAAAGTTAATATGTACTATTCTGAAGGAAGATGTTTTGAATGTAATTTTTTCAAATAGTGAACATAAAATTAAATCTGTTCTTAATTACAATCAAATTTTTGCTCTTTCAATATACACTTAATTATTTAAACATGACTTAGTGTATATGGCAACCTTATTTTAATATAGTACTTACCAACCATAAACCAAATACGAATTTTGTCGAACATTATAACTTATTATAGCTTGCTGGTCTACCGCACTTACTGATGAGTTTTGAACTCGTAGTAGTAATGATGATAAGTCGTTGTGCTCAAATTTAAATGGCAACTGTAATGGAAACCAAAGCTAGAACAATATACCTGCAATGATGACTTTGAAATAGACACTTTCATGATCCATGAAATATTTTAAATTTTAAGTACAGCACTCACTCCTATTAAACATTAATATGTATATATGTATGTATTTATTTATATATTAATTTAACAGACCAGCTTATTTAATGTGTGGCTGGCATGATATTCTGCTTATCTGCATGTGCACCCAAATGCCATCTAATGACAAAAACTGAAATTTGGGCATACAACAAAGATTTGAGCGGATATCAGGGCTGAAAATATGGGGTCATTTTGATGAAAACTTAATCATCCGAAGCTGCTGAATATACATACATATATACATGCTTATTCATCCAGTGTATCGTTGCTTCCGCCTAAGACCTAAATTTAGGCTTCTCTGTCAGAAGCTACTTTAACCAGAGTCAACACAAGGAATATGCATCGTGTTTGCACGCATTATATGATATTTCGCGCATGGTGTGCCGAAATAAAAATGAATAAATTAAATTGAAACCAAATGAAGGCGCCAATTAGAGAATAACTTAAAAAAAATATAAATTAATGTGTTTTTTTAAGCACTTTATATAAGCTTTGAGCTTCCCAATCGCCGCTCTTCTGGGTATTCAGTTATGTGTTATATACAAGGTGACTTCCAAAGTAAACAGGACTTTTAAAAAAAAGACAGAATAAATAGTTTTTTCGGCAAAATCAATTTATTTTATTCAAAATAGTCTCCTTCTGCTTTAATACAGCGTTTTGCACGGTCCAAAAGCATGTCGAACGAGTGTTTTAGCTCGTTGCCCGGTATGGCCGCCAGTATGCCGGTGCAAGCCTTTTGAATGGCCTCTACGTCTGCATAACGCTTTCCTTTCATCGGCAAATGCATTTTTCCGAAAAGGTAGAAGTCGCACGGTGCCATATCAGGTGAATACGGGGAGTGGTTGATGGTTAAAATGTGATTTTTGGTCAAATAGTCGGACACAAGCGTCGATCGATGAGACGGCGCATTATCGTGCAACAAACGCCAACTTCCATCTTCGCGATATTCGGGCCGAACACGTCGAATACGGCGCACCAAACGCTTCAAAACTCCAAGGTAGAATACCGCATTAACGTTTTGGCCGGGTGGAACAAATTCTTTGTGGACAATACCCTTGGAATCATAAAAACAAATCAGCATTGTCTTCACTTTTGACTTCTCCAGGCGCGATTTTTTGGGTTTCGGCTCGTCCGGCGCCTTCCATTCAGCACTCTGGCGTTTCGTTTCGGGATCATATTGAAAACACCACGTTTCGTCTCCAGTCACAATCTTGTAAAGGAAGTCCGGTTCTTTTTTTGCCTCTTTAATGATGTCCTTCGAATGTTGAATTCTGAGCAATTTTTGGACGTCAGTCAATTTGTGCGGAACAAACCGTGCACACACCTTTTGTAAGCCCAAATGTTCGGTCAAAA
>JBAMBQ010005162.1:0-25779 GCA_037044495.1 Stegana nigrithorax | reverse complement strand
TATCTGAAGACGATATTAGTCTTATTCGTTGTACATTTCTTGGGAGCATTACTAATATTTCTTCGCCGTATAATGCCTATACTTAACTATAAATAGTACGTTTTTACATTAAAAGGATTACTTGATCATACCTGAACCACTATCTGAAGACATGACAAAATTACTAATTATTTTGCCAAACTTTGTGAACAGACTGACTTATACCACTATCAAAAAAAACAGTAACTGTATTTTGTTTACCAACCAAAAAATAAACACATTTTATCCAGTTAATTTTCATGGCATACTGCTAATCTCATCAGATTATGTTTTTTATTAGGATTTGATATGAAATAGCTGATAAACTAGATTTTTAAATTTTTTGACTTATACCACTTTCAAAATCAAGGGCTCAAATAAGCACTAAATTCAGACAAAACGTATATGGCAAGAATATAACTAAAATTAAAAAACAACTAGAAAAGCGGGGCTATAGTCGGGCGTAACCGACTATAGAAAACCCTGTACCCAATCCAAAACTGTATATATTTTTTTGTTGCTTTAATATTTTGTATTTATTATGTAAGGATGTTTCAAGAAAAAAAAATTTTTGTTCTTTTTACTAAAAGCCTTTTTTCGGCCGATTGTTCCTATGGCAGCTATATGCTATAGTAAACCGATATTTATAATATTCAAGAATATGATTGGATATTATTTAAAATCATAAAATGTAATATTTGGTAACGATATATTTCTCAGTAAATGTTGTTTTTCGGCCGATCGTTCCTATGACTGCAATATGATATAGTAAACCGATATATATAATATTAATATATGTAATTGAACATTAGCTAAAACTGTTAAGTACAAAATTCGGTGAATATATCTTGAAAAAAAAAGGATTTTTATTACTAAATGTGGGTTTTCACCCGATCAGCAGCTATATGTTATAGGTCGAATATCGAAAAAAAAAATAAACTTGTTATGCCTATGGCTTGGGAGAGTCTTCATGCAAAATTTGGTGGTTGTAGTTCCTACCGTTTCTGAGATCCGTTTGTTCATACAGACGGACGGATAGACGACAGACAGACAGACATGGCTATATCGACTCGCCTTCCGCTGCTGATCAAAAATATATATACTTTATGGGGTTTGCGACGCCTCCTTCTTGCCGTTACATACATTCGCACAACTTTAATATACCTTTTATCATTTTTTGGTACAGGGTATAAAAATGATAAAAAGAGAACTCACAGTTTTATTTTTGCGGAAATTAAGACCAAAAAAAGTGAGCAAAAAAGTTCAATGATACCATCTGTAATTTCGTGGCAGTCATCATTTTCAATATCAGTGCGCTGATTACATCAACATTGTTATTATAACGAACACGACAATTGCTTTCGCAACGCAGATGCCTGTCATATGCCAACGGCTAAAAAACCCGTGCTCGCTCGGAAATTATATGCGCAATAAAAGTGAAACTTTGACGCCTTCAGCCAGCACATGAAAAAATGTATTAAAGTAAATTATGTAAAATAAATACAACTTTGCATTTGCATTTTTTAGTGTGTAGCGAAAGATGCAAATTCGCACATTGGATTACTGTTAACATAGGGTGATTTTTTAGAAGTTAAGTTTATCAGGTTGGCAGCACTGGTTAGTAATGGCGTTCAAACGTCATCTGTCGAAGTGAAAAGTTTTCAGTATACTCTGTCATTTAATCATGGAAAGACTTACCAACGAGCAACGATTGCAAATTATTGAAATTTATTATCAAAATTCGTGCTCTGCGAAAAATGTGCACCGTTTGTTACGACCATATTATGGTTCTCAGCAATTGGGCATGTGTTACTCAACCACATGGAAAATTTTACGTGTCGATTTTGGTTTGAAAGCCTATAAAATTCAACTTCTGCAAGAATTGAAGCCGAATGACCTACCACAACGTCAAATTTTTGGTGAATGGGCCTTAGAACAACTCCATGAAAATCCGCTGTTTTATCGAAAAATTATGTGACGCAAAATTGGACCTTCCAAATGGACCATTTGAAACGGAGCCGCGGACAACATATTCATAAAGTTTTCATTAAAACGTAAATGGCAAAGGCCTATTTATCGATACAATATTAATTTAATATTTTAAGCAAATTTGAGTGTTTTATTCGATTTTTAAAAAAACTATGCTTAAAAAATCACCCTTTAGCAGGTTTTTCCATATTTGAAATACATATACTCGGACATATATAATAGCACAGTATTTTAATAATTTATCTATGCAAGTAGCTTGTGTTCGATGAGGTCATTCAAAATGTAATGTAAACTATAATGTATTATCTTGCATTGCACTCAGAGCTGATGACATCCAGGTAACGCTCTGCTTTGCATTGCTTTATGTGAGGAATATGACATGTTGAAGTTTTGCGTAATGCCGCTCGGTCATTGACGAATGGCGCGTAAATACCATTAATGGTTGAATAACGTAGAGCTGACGTTACCAAAGCATCCTTGGGGATGTGATAACGGCATTTATACAGCCAAACAACGGCACATTCAACATCGCAACAGTTTATATTCCATGCTTTGCTTTCAAGTTCGTGAATATTCATGATATGCCAGACACTCATTTACCTTCAATAGAATGCGTTTAAATTTGAAAGCTGAAGCGTACGCAAATGCCGTTGCTATGCAAAGAGGCATAGTAACTTTATGTGGAGTGAAGTGAACAATGTGTTGGCGATGCTATTGCCTTTTTAGTGCGCCCAATAATTGTATGACAAACATATGGGCGCTGTTTTAAAGAACACTGCTGAATTGGCCATCTTAAGTGTCATTTGCTACTAAGGTTGAGAGTTAATCAAATTCAAATTTTTAATAACCCAGATTAATAATCACAAAATAAGAGGAGAAAATTAATTTTTGTTACGTCAGGCCATAAGTGCAAACCCAAATGACTTTTGGCTTTTTTTTAAGCCCATATTAAGTTTGGGGACAGTTATAGTTTTCCGTGGAATACAGTAGAATCGGCTTGAATTCAAAAATGTCGAATATCAAAGTCTCTCTTTCTCCCTTTAAAAAAACAAAAGACAAAATATCAATTCCTTCGCAAAGACATTAACTTTTATATAAAACTAGTAAGCCCTGGCAGACGTTGCCCTGCTATACACCGCTTTCTATGTTTCAAATTATTCAAAATTTGGTTTGGTCATGGGAACACTGTCATCTCCGAGTGCAGCAAAAGAGCGTAATCATTGCTCAATGAGAAAGAAAAGAGCATAAGCACTTTTTTTGTGAGTATAATTACAATAATTTAATGCAAATTATTTTGTTGTATTGAAATGGATAAGCAGTGATTACAGCCATATTAATTAAACTATTACGGCCGTATTAATTAATCGATTTTAATAACTAGAAAAGCAGGGACTTTAGTCGGGCGCACCCGACTATAGAATATCCTGCACCAAATCCATAATTCAACAAATTTCTCTTTTTGTTTTGATATGTAAAGATATCTCAAGAAACAAAAAAGTCTTCTTTAGTTAAAATTAATTTTTCGGCCGATCGTTCCTATGGCAGATATATGTTATAGTAATCTGATATTTATCATATTCAGGAATATGATTGGATATTACCGAGCGGCCACATTGAGACTTTATCCGCAGTATGCGGCATTTTCCTTTGAAGATTGAAAAGAAGTATTTCAACGAAGTTACTTCGGAAAAAGTATGAAGTATACTTTTTCTGTCTTTTTCCGCAGACGAAGTATTTTTCATACTTCACTCTTTTTTCCAAAATGTAAACATGCATGGTACCACGCGCAACGACAAACAACAAAAAAACTATAGCGCATACCGCTCCGTAAGAATGAAGTGTGAAAAGAAATCGAAGTATACTATGGTTTTTTTGTTGTTTGTCGTTGCGCGCGGTATCATGCATGTTTACATTTTGGAAAAAAGAGTGAAGTATGAAAAATACTTCGTCTGCGGAAAAAGACAGAAAAAAGTATACTTCATACTTTTTCCGAAGTAACTTCGTTGAAATACTTCTTTTCAATCTTCAAAGGAAAATGCCGCATACTGCGGATAAAGTCTCAATGTGGCCGCTCGGTTACTTCAGTTTATTTAATCCAAAATTTGGTAACTATATATTAATAAACAAAAAAGTTTTTTTAGTAAGTGTTGTTTTTCGGCCGATCGTTCCTATGGCAGCTATAAGTTATAGGTTGAATATCGAAAAAGAAAAATAAACTCCTTAGGCCTATGAATTAGGAAAGTCTTCCAACCAAATTTAATGGTTGTAGGTCTAACCGTTTCCGAGATCCTTTTGTTCATACGCACAGACGGACAGATGGACATGGCTATATTTATACTATCTTTTAAGTTTGAACCAACTCTACAAATTCACAAAATTTGATTGAAATCGGTTAGGCGTCTACAATTTTATAGACTTCCGTCTTTCGGTTGAGGAAAAGAAATGTCACAACATGTTATTATTGGATAGGACAGTTTTGTCTGAAGAAGGTTTTTTAGTGGCCATCTTATATTATTGGTATTTTGCGTTAAGAATCATTCGTGAATTACTTTATCTAATATTAAAATGTCTTATCATATTTAAAAAGCTTTTTCAGGAAGGAATTTCATTTAACCCGTCTGCTAGTTTTTCTTACGCATTAGCTGCATTGCTAATTGCTAAAAATTTTCTAGCAACGCAATAGAACAAAGGAAATTCTATTTCAATTAGTGATAAAAATTACAAAAGTTGAGCACGAACAAAAGAGTTGTCTACTACGCTCACCACTTTTCAAACCACTTGGCTTTAAGCGCTTTTTGGTGCCCGTATGTTGAATTTCACTCTTCCTGTTACAATAAAACAGAGCGTGGTAAAAAGTATGCGCTTGATTTCTACGCTGAGCCTATGCAAGGTTAACAAAGAAAAGGAAGTGAAATGAGATTTTGTGATAGCACTCACCTGGAACCGATGACTTTCTTTGATGCTTCACTATCACGCTCGACAGTGCCCGTTGCGGTAATAGCAGCCGCATCGGACTTCGTTGTCGACGTGCCTGTCGGTTGTTTATTTTTCGTTGTAGTGTTGGGCACTGCAGCGTCATAGACGTAAGCTGCCTGCAAGGGCAATAGAATGGCTGCAGTGGAGGCGGCGGTGGAGACATCGCTAGCGGCTGGTACGGCTGGCTTGGCGTGCTTTTGGCTTGCACTGATGCCGCCAGTACTTGTTGTGGAAGTGGTTATATAGGTGACTGAGGGTAATTTTGTTTGTTGCTGCTGCTGCTGAAAGACCTGTGGCAATGTGTAGCCGTTATCTGGAGCGCCATCGCTGTCATCGGCTGAGTAGCTAGGCGGAAAGGCTTGCGCCGGTTGAGTGCCCTGCTGCACAACAAGTAACAGCAGTGCAAAGAGAGAAATTCTAAAAAGCATTGTGTGGCTTGCTTTTAGGATTTGACGTTGTTTGTTGTCGCTTCCTTTTTACTTTCCCTTTTCGTGTGTTTGTGTATGCGTTTTCTTTTAAATAATTTATTCTTGTGTTTTATTATTTTTTTTTTAAGAATTTAGTTTTCGTGCGACCTTTTCTTTGAGCACACTTTTGTGTATTTATATATTGTGAAGGATCCTTTAGCAGCGTGCTACAAAGTAAAAAAAAAAATGTATAATGCAATATGAAAAATAAATTGAATTGTAATTATTTTATAAACAGAAAAACAATATGTTGTAATATGTAAACAACAAAAGTAATTCACTATACATAAGCTAAAAGTGGAATAAACTCGTGTCGTTATAGACGACAATCGGCGCGATTAATTTTTCCGAAAGCTGATACTTTTTGCATTCCTTCCACTCGCAAACACCTTTACACCTTTGTGCTCTTTCACATACTTTTACTGCTTACTTATATAATGTTTAGTGAGTAATTTCGACTACGTTCCGTATACCGTATTGTTACTTCTGTTAAAGCTTTTACCTACTGTTGCTCCTTTTTTTGTATACGTTTTTACTCGGCTCCATAATTATGCCGTAAATTTAACTTGCCAAATAATAAGCAACCAAAATTCAGTCACATTCACTCATAGGCATGGCCTACTCCGTGCCTTAATTGGCTGCTTTACCTGAAGTTGTTTCTGTTGCTGATGGTGCGTTGCTCGCTTTAAGCGCCTGTAATTATGCTAATCACACACTTAACCGTACGAACACATGCGCGTAGACAAGGCTGCACACTCGCAAATCACAGACCCACACTCGTTCACACACACACACACATACCCACACATGCAGACATTAGTAAAGATATGCACTCGTTTGCAGCACTTTACTGTTGGTAGAGCTCCATTGCAACTAAGTATCGCTTCAATGCGCCGCTTATAAGCTGACGCAAGAGGATGAACAACACATGTTTGTTGAAGAGTGCCCCTTAGTGCTGTGTTATTTTTTGGGCGCTTAGCGCGTAAGTAGCTCGCGGTTTCAAGCTTGGCGTGTTTTTGCAAAGTCGTTTTTAATGTATTCAGTCATAGTTTTATTGTCGTGGGGTTTTGCGCTAATAAGCCGTAATTGCGCTTCAACTATAAGCAAGGTGAACACTTTTCCTTTCTTCGGGAAAAAACTCGGGATGTCTCATGTATTCTTCTATTTTCAACTATCAAAAGAAAGATTCATGTTGACACTTTATTCATCAATCATTGTAATATTGTCATTAAAGTTATTTAAAGTTATGATTAATTTGTGAATTGTTGAAGAAACAGTTCAGTTTTGACTTTCATAACATGATTTAGCAATGTTAGTAAGCGCAGAATAATTCAACAAGTATCACTACAATTGATTTCTTCTTGAAAAATTACATTGACAATGATTTATAAGCCCGAATTCAAACTATAAAGCTATGATCATTCGCCAGGCTAAGCGTTATGTTGTATTATTCTTTTTCGTAGGAGAATGAGTACGTTTCGTTGAAGCTGTAACCAAAATGCTATTTAGACCCATCATCGATAAAAAGCTTTCTGATTTTAGTTGCGGATTAAAATGCTCTTCTTTATTATTGTTTGCACATTTAAATTATTTTGAACATTGTTCAAATCTTGTAGAAAATGTAAAAATATTGGCAAAAAAGTTTATTTTGGGATACAAAGTTTTTAAAGCCAGTATAAGCAGTATCAGCTTAAAAACTTTTTCAGCATAAATATTTCCATTGTCTTCTGTGCATTGAGATTGTATGGAAAGAGTGTTAACGTTTTCGAGTGCCACAAATATACTGAGTACAAAAACAAAAAGTAAAATGACAAACAAAAATTTGAAGGCAAACGCAGTATGTTAATGAAGTTAAAAGGGCTACATAACTTAAATCCACATTGACATTAAATAAGCCTCTGCTGTCAAAATGCCCGCCATGCCTAGCTGTGCTTATGCTGTTTTGGTTTTATCTTTAATGCCTAAATACAATATACTAATGTATAATTTCTGCACAATAACGTACTAAAAGATTTTTGCATCATTTAAAATGTTACAAAAGGTTCGCCAACTTTGCAGCTAGGTCTTTTAGAGCTAAGCTGAGCGGTTATGCCATTAAATATTGTTTGATGATTGAAGTCGGGGCATTATGCAATGTGTAGGTTAAGTGTATAAAATATTGTTAAAACTTAATGGTGTAGCGTTACAAATTTTGGCACATAAGGGATTGGCATTACTGCATATGGCGCACACAAAAGCAAACAAAAGGCGGCAACAACCAAATAGACAAAACACGCCAGCACAGACATAATAGGGAGGGGAGCCTCCTAAGAATTTTGCCTGATAATCATTTATCCAGCCTCTCTTCTGTCTCTTACCTGCTGTTACAGTGGCCGCCGTTGCCATTGCCGCTTCTGCTGTTGCTACAAACGTGGCGTATGCGTTTTACCCAAAATAACTTGACAATTGATTTGTAACGGTACATTACAAATGTCAACGAATGATTTTGGGAAATTTCAATACAATGAAGCGAATGACCCAACGGCCAAAGAAACGAATGAATGGATGAGCAAAAGATGCTTAGCCTGGCATTCAAATGTAAATTAAATGCAAACGACGTAGAAGCAGAAGCGCATGCAAAAGCAGAAACAAAACCAAAACCAAACCCGAAAACCAAAAGCAAAAACATTGAAGCTGAATTTGTTACAAAGTAACCGAGCACAATTGCAAAGAACAGATACAGATGAAGCATTTATTCGTTTGCTTGTTGTTCGGTCGCTTGAACGTTTGCTCGTTGACAATGACAAAAGTGACATGACAAGTGGACGACACCGAGGATCAACACACTTACCGTATTCGCATTTGTTTCCATAATCGTACATCGACAATGGCAAGGGCCAGTTGAGCAGTGTGCTGTGATATGGTGTGCTATTCTGTGTTGTGCAGTGGTGTGGTATGGTGTGATGTGGTGTGGTGTGATGTGGTATGGTGTACTACCAAGCACTCTGTGTGTAGCCAAGTTAAAGATATCTACAGTACAGATTGAAGTTGACAGAGGACATGGGATGGCTGTATAAACAAATCAGCATAAATGCAAATACAAACTGGTATACATATGAACACACACATATACAAATAGACGAGTACAAAAAGCCTTTGTGAATTTTGTGTGCAGGTGAAAATAAATCACATGACGAAAGCTGTATTTAGTCAAGGCGATATAATGAGTCGAAAGTGATGGCAGCAGTTGACGACATAAGTTAAGCGTACAGTAGCACAAAAGCAACAACAGCAACAACAACAACAAGAACAACCATAACACCAACGACACCAAGAGCAACAGCAAAAGCAGCAAGAACACGATACATGTACATACAATGCATGGCATATTTGCAATACATCTCCGGCGACGCATGCAAATGACAATTTTGTAGCCCTTTCAGTAGCTTCGGGCACTTGTGGGCATACCTTTTGCAGCAGTGCATACTATACAATAAACAAGTGGACATTAAGTCAAGTAGGCGTTTGCTATACTCGTATACTACAATTGCTTACTTGTCAACGTGCCAAAATTAGGCCACGGCGTATGTGCCGGACTGTGCCGGAGTCTGTCTGAGTGTGCCAGTGTGTGCCAGGGTATGCGAGCATGCCCAAGATACTATAGCGTAGTATGTATATAGTTGTCTGTTTATTTGCCTACACAAGCGTTAAAGCGTGCTAAAGGCAATTAATATTGAAATTGTTAAAAAGTTTAACGTGGCAGTAGCCCAGGCTGGCCATAGCCAGTTAGCCGGGGGTGGTGCGGGTGGCGGGTGCCGGGTGCGCGGTTGCGCGGTTGCGCTGTTACAACCTACAGTTGTTGTATTGTATTTTCTTGAAAATCCACTTAATCCGGTTACAATCAAGCAAAAATTTGTTCTAGACGTGTTCGAGCGAAAAGTACAAATAAAGTTTACCATGTAGCCAGTAAAAGGAGGGGAAAAATAAATAAATAAAAAGACAAAAGAAAATCCGAACCTTAGCAAATTTTGTTAAAAGTTAAAGTTTTACTTGGGCCGTAGTCTATCTTTTTTGATGCTGCTAAAGATATACGAGTAGCCTCGTAGCCAATGTGTCAAGTTTACCGTTGTGCAAAATTAAGATTTTCTCTCTAAGCGCGCTTTGTCGACGACTTAGTGTACAAAAAAGAATCATGTTGATTTTGACTTTGGCTTTCGAAAGTAGTTTTATCAACGTATTCAATTTTTGTTGGTAGTTCAGTTTAAGTTGCATACGAGTATATATGTATTTATTAAAGCGTTTAGTGCGTCGGTTGGCTATGAGATAAGTATGGAAATTTCTCTATAAAGTCGTTTACAAGTCTAAATTAATATACAGTTCATATCGCATAAGTGCAAAGTCGAAAATGTAGATAAAAATTTTGAATTTATGCGATCCATGCATTTAACAGTGCCAACATTGGATTTGTATATATACCCTGTTCCAAAAGGAAGTAAAGGTTATATTAAAGTTATGCAAATGTATCTAACAGGCAGAAAGAGGCGTGGCAGACCCCACCAAGTATATGTATTCTTGAACAGCATCGAAAGGCGTGTCGATCTAGCCATGTCTGTCTGTCTGTCTGGCGTCTATCCGTCCGTCTGTATGAACAAACTGATCTCAGAAACGGTAGGAACTACAACCACCATATTTTGCATGAAGACTCTCCTAAGCCATAGGCATAACAAGTTTATTTTTTTTTCGATATTCGACCTATAACATATAGCTGCTATAGGAACGATCGGGTGAAAATCCAAATTTAGTAACAAAAACCCTTTTATTTTTCAAGATGTCTTCACCAAATTTTGGATTTAAATTTCAGGTAATGTTCAATTACATATATTAATAATATATATCGATTTACTATATCATATAGCTGTCATAGGAATGATCGGCCGAAAAACAACATTTACTCAGAAAAACTTTTTTGTTTATTAAGATATCGTTATCAAATTTTAGATTTGATGATTTTAAGTATATAATGTCCAATCATATTCCCGAATATTATAAATATCTGTTTACTATAACATATAGCTGCCATAGGAACAATCGGCCAAAAAATGGCTTATACTAAAAAACAAATTTTTTTTTCTTAAGGTATCCTTACATAATGAATACAAAATATTAAAGCAACAAAAAAATATATTCAGTTTTGGATTAGGTACAGGGTTTCCTATAGTCAGTTACGTCCGACTATAGCCCTGCCTTTCTAGTTTTGTTTTAGGGACGCGCAAGTGCGTCATGTTTGCGGAAGGAAACTCAACGAAGTGTTAGTCGACATTTACACTCTGCTGCGTTTTTCCTGCTTGCCAATATATACTATACGTATATTTTTTTTCCTGTTTTTTTCGACTATGTGAAGTTTTTTGTTTGCTTTTTGTTTTTATTGTTTTCTTGTTTTTCTTTTTATACCCTGTACTAAAAAATGGTAAATGGTATATTAAAGTTGTAGAAAATTTATGCAACTGGCAGTGAGAGGCGTGGCAGATTCTTGGTCAGCATCGACAGGTAAATTGATCTAGACAGGTCCGTCTGTCTGTCTGTTCGTCTGTCCGTATGAACGCAGGGATCTCAGAAACGGTTAGGCCTACAACCACCAAATTTGGCAAAAAGACTTTCTAATTCCATAATCATAACAAGTTTGTTTTGTTTTTACGATATTCAGCTTTTAACATATAGCTGCCATAGGAACGATCGGCCGAAAAATTACTTTGCTAAGCTTTTTGAGATTTTAAACTGGATACAGGGTATTCTATAGTCGGGTGTGTCCGACTACAGCCCTGCCTTTCTAATTTTCTTTTGTTATTGTTGCTGATGCTTGAGTCAATATAATTGCACAAAGGTATCGGCAACGCTTGCTAACCATTGCACGCCAAAAATAAGTTTATCGACTTGTTTCCGCTTCCGTTTCACTTGTTCGCTTAACTGCGCGGTCAGACATTCGTTGCTTAGAGCTTATCGCCAGTGTCTCCTTGTAGCAGAGTATATCCTCAAGACAGTCATAAGATGCGAATCAATTTGTGCCAGTTCTTTGGGGCAGTTCTTTGCTTTTTTCTCGCCTATTTCACTGTTGGTTTACTTAAATCACCAAAGCAGAGACTTTGCCTCATTTATATATCTGATTTTGTGCCTGTCTTGTGCCTTGTAGATACATTAATTCGCCTTTGCTACCGACATAGATTTCTTTTGTACACCGCTCGTTGCTCGAGAGCTCGGTGCTCGGCTGAGTGTGAAGGTGGTTGACTGAAGCATTATGTTTTACGCTCTTTCACTTGTACCTATTCTCTTTCTCTCTGGTCCTACCCCCACTCAACGCGACCGTCAACTAATATAGATTTTATTTTCCGTTTGAACTTTTGACACTCTATTTTTATTTGCGAGTATATGACATAGTATATGTATATTGTTTTCACTTTGTGCGCTTTGCTTTAGATGCTACTTAATATCAACGTTATATTCCAATCACGTTCATTCCAATTGCAGTTTTTGTTTTTATTTATCTTTTACTTGGTTTGACTTCTGCATGGTTTCGTGAGTTGACAGTCAAGCGTACGAAGCTTGCCCTGCATTTTTTAGCTTAAATGGGAGGTTGACATTTCGTCTGTCCATTTGACCTGCCTGCTTGCCTGCCTGTCTACCTGTTACCAAGCATCGATATGGCTGGAGATCCTTATATGAGAGTAGGTGCCTTGTGGTTCCTGTTTCTTTCTTTTTTAACTTTTTTTAGCTTGCACACGTATTTTAGGTATAGTTATCGTGCTGTGGGCCAACTATTTAATGTCTAATAGCTTATCCACATATAAGTACCGATATCTTAGAATTTTTGGTTTATTTATGTGAGCGCATTATTGGTGTTGCCTACTGTGTGTGTCTAAGTAAGTTTGTTGCCTAGCTTACTGCGCTTGCGACACGGTGGTCTGGAATGCCGTAGCGTGCAAGTGACAACGACTTAGCCACAAAAGCAGCAAACCAGCCAGAAGTACGTATCTACAATACTTGAGCAAACGCTTAAGTCTTTCGAGTTGATTTCATATACTTTATATCTCGCTTGGCCGCTCACGCCACGTCTTTGTCGCTACTTAACATCCAGCTACGTATTCAGAACCAACGCTTGCTCTTCAAGTGACTTTATTTGCCTTTGTTTAAGCTTTCTTCTTGCTTTTTATGACATAGCTTTGCTCGTATTATCCGACATATCGTTTGCTGTTGTTCATCCTATAGGACTATTGTCAGACATTCAGTTTCCAATTATTTTCCATTTGCACGTGGTAACACCAAAGCATAAAAAAAGGAAAACATGAAATAAATACAAAAAAAAAGAGAAACAGAACGAGAAGGAAAAAATTAGGTGGCACTGTAAAGTAAAACCTCAAAGTATATGCAAAAAACGCACACAACTGTGTAGAAATAAAGAAGGAGACACTCTTGATAATGTACGTTTGGACATTAAGACGAGTAAATCCTTTCTTTGAAGCTATTGCAAATAGCATATAAAGCATTGATTTCTCTTTTATCTACATTTTTGGTTGGCTGATTCGTGCTTAACAAGTCCAAACACGTATGACATATTTCAGCTGTCAAATTTATAGCATCATACATGCTCGTAACGGTATTAACGCACAGCAAGGACCAACGCACATGAAGAAACAAAATCAAGATAAGCAACAACATGCCGCATTTACTTTTCAGTTTGTGATTTTTTGTAGCATTAAATTATTTCCATTTAAATTAAATGAAAACTTAACAGTTTTGCAGTATTAATTGACATTAGTTTCAAACAGTCAACTGAACTTTGTGTTGTATATCTGTTGCGTATACGATACGTAGAACTTAAAATTGGAGCCAGAACTCTCACGTTGTTATTGCTGGAACTTTCGACGGTTTCATACATAGTTGGCACCTTGTGCGTAAGTTTTCAGCATGCTTTAATGCATTTGAGATTTTCCTTAACTATTCTTTACAGTCAACATTTTTCTTTACGTTTATATGCATTCTTTTTATATTTCTTGTTTTCTGTTGCATACCTTTGGGCGCAGGATTGGCACGTTTTGAGCTTGGTGTCATCGGCAACTTAAAACTTGCATAAAATCGTCAAATAAATGCATTAAATTAAGCTGAACGTAACTTTTTATTTGTTTAAATTTGCTACAAAGTAACTACGAACCCAAATTCAGGCAATCGCAAGTGCGTCACTAATATTTTAAAAGCTATTTACTAAGGCAATGCGAATCCTTGTATGTTGGATTAAAAGTATTTTATTATTAAAAATTTTTCTGATTTGACAGTATTATTGACTAGCTGGGTCTACTAGTCTTCTATAGATTTCAGGCAGTGCTCCTGTAAAGTTTCGTTATGCATTGTAAATTGGCTAATGCGAAAATCATAACTTAAATATTAATTTAAAAAAATAACAAGGACAAAATTATTTAAAACTTAATAAATCACTCAAAATTAAGTAAAATTGTAAACGTATCAATTGCATATAGTATGTACAAACATGCAAAAGTATACAAAAGTATGCGGCTGTGTTTATTTGTGCTATATCATCAGAGTGCGCGCATATCGCATATCCAAGCCGCATGGCATTTAATCCCGCGAGCGTAGGCGCACTGGCTGATAAAGGGTTAAGCCAAAGTGCAAACATTCGATAAATTTATATGTGTAACAGATCTGTGCATAAACATATATACGCTAGTATTCGCAAAACCAACGATGTAGGTCATTAATTATGCCAGAATTGATATAAGTTTAAATATTTCCCATACCTGTATCACATCTATAATACATATGTCTTATACATGCATTAAAAGCTGACGAGTTTATTTTTGCACTTGGTTCATGCTAAGTATTGAACTACAAGGCAATGGAGCTCAGCTATGCTTAATGTTGTTCATACAGGTATATGGTACATACGTTTGTGTGATTTTATTGCAGCATCGAAGGCCAATGGCAGGAAAGTGGCTGTCACAGCTTGCCGTAAAGCACAACTATGTAAACATCCTTAAGCATTCTTAAGCACCCGAACAGCCACACACACACACAGAGTCCAAGCTAGTCCGCCTTTGCCTTACACTTGAATGCGTCCACTCGCTTGACCGCATCATTTGCGAATTTAAATAAAAATTTCGGAGTGGCTTTGCTTTTGCTTCGCAGTGCTTTGATTGTTTAAAAATTTTGCAAAGTAGCAAATTTTTTCAATTTATAATCAAAACAAACTAAACTGTAACAAAAGTAAGACGAAATTTGTGCATTGCCTGTCTGCCTGTGTTCTACTGATTGGTTAGCATATTAATGCTGCTGGCTGTTGGTCGACAGAACTTTTGACAAACTTATTTCAGTAGGCATCCGTTCAGTCATTTGAGTAAAAAGGGCCGTGAAAGGTGTACCAAATGCTATTTTTATTTGTATTGTGCTCGCATTAACGAGCGAGTTGTAAACCGGAGGAGTATCCTTTCATGGTTTACTGCGTTTATTTGACATGAGTGCGTTGCGTCCGTTTGAAAGGATTAAGCTGGCACACAGAGCAACAGAAGCGGCAGCGTCACCATCAACATAACCATCACCAGCACAGCTTTATTTTTTGCAATTTATCCTTGCTCTTAGGCTGCGCGTGAGAAGTGAGTGACTGAATAAAAGTCATGTGTAACGTCCATGAATGACATCCATTAGGTACACGCGTAGTTTTAAAAGTTCTCGGCTTTTTCTTATTCTTTAAACTTTTATGCATTTGGATTGTTGCAAGATTGAAATGCGCCTGGCCTGGCCTGGCCGTGTCGTAAGCTTTTTATGTATTTTACATATAATTATATTTATCTTTTCTTCTGAGTTATGACAGTCGCATTTGTTTTACAGTTTTAGTAACATATTAATGTTAATATATACATACATATATTTATAAGCATGTGTGTGTGTGCGTATGTGTGTGTTTCTATCGCTGCTACAATGCAAACTGGCTGACATATGTACATAAATACTCAGGTGTTCAGTGGGTGACGTGCTTTTGCTGTGTTTTCTGATTAGTTGGGCGTTGCCGTGTGATCGCTCGATGGTTGATTGTATTGTGTTTTGGTAAACTTTTTGATGAGCATGATTGTTAGGTTTTGAAAGTTTTCTAATAAGCAGGATATTGTGGCTGGCCGTGTTGTTTTTTTGGGTATGTTTGCGTAACGTATCGTTCGTGTCGTTCATGTCGTTTGCTAGAGTTTGGGTTAAGTTTGATTTCATTTGGTTTTGTTTGGGTGTATTTTGCATTGATTTTGTTTGGATTTGGGTTTGATTTGTTTTGGTTCATTGGTAATACGACCTTGAGTGCATTTGCTCATTTTATTTGTAGATTGTGTAATAAACACAAATGACGATAATGTTGTTCTGTGAAATAGTTATTGCTAAGCTGATTGCCACCAACATGTGTAATTAGGGAAAGATTCTTCTGTGTGTGTGCAGCATCTAATCAATTGTCAAGAGCATTGCCAACAGCCAACATTAAAACAGCAATATGCAGCAAATGAATTCACTTGTGTAAATACCACATTAACCTGATTGGTGTTGGCAAGAATTTTTGATGCGACATATGGAATTAAACATGAACTCGCATGTAACTTGCAGCTAATTTGTTCGTCGTTTGATTGCAAGCTGCCCAAATTTGTGGGTTAACAAATCAGTATAAGAACAAGAAAAAAAGTTTTGTCTTCTTCTTAATTTAATTTAATTCCGAAACCACGGTTTTAAGCGCTAGTAACGTTTATATAGAATTTTTCTTTGTGGAGCCAAACACGCATATACAAAAATTTAAACACTATGTGGAATTAAAAGACAGACATAATTATGTATGTACATAAATTTATTTTGATGTATACGTATATATGTATGTAGATAATGTAAAATATAATTATAACTAGAAAGGCAGGGCTATAGTCGGGCGTAACCGACTATAGAAAACCCTGTACCCAATCCAAAAGATAAAAAAAAATTTTTTTTTAGTAAAAGCCATTTTTCGGCTGATCGTTCCTATGGCAGCTACTCGTATATGTTATAGTAAACCGATAATTATCATATTCAGGGGTATGATTGAATATTGCCTAAAATTATGAAATCCAAAATATGGTAACGATATCCTACTAAACAAAAAAGTTTTTCTCAGTAAATGTTGTTTTTCGGCCGATCGTTCCTATGGCAGCTATATGATATAGTAAGCGGATATTTATCATATTCAAGGGTACGATTTGATATTGCCTAAAATTGTCAAATCCAAAATTTCGTAACGATATCTTAATAAACAAAAAAGTTTTTCTCAGTAAATGTTGTTTTTCGGCCGATCGTTCCTGTGGCAGCTATATGTTATAGAATGAATATCGAAAAAAAAAAAATTAACTTGTTATGCTTATGTATTGGGTGAGTCTTCGTGGAAAATTTGGTGGTTGTAGGTCTTACAGTTTCCGAGATCCGTGCGTTCATACAGAGAGACAGACAGACAGACGGGCATGGATCGACTCGTCTTTCGATGCTGATCAAGAATATATATACTTTGTGGGGTCTGCCACGCCTCCTTCTGCCCGTTACATACATTTGCACAACTTTAATATACCCTTTACCAGTTTTTGGTACAGGGTATAAAAAAGTGCGACACTGAGCATTTCTTTGACTAATTTTGCTTGCATAGGAAACTGAAAACCGCATGCATTGATGCATCGTTTTTTTCTTCGTATTCTTCAGGGCTGAAAAAAAGGCATATTTTGTTAGTCTAAGATGTAAGGATTCTTAGTAAATTATTAGTAAATAATAACCTATATTTTCTTCTCTTAATCTCTTTAATTTTTTGTCTCCTTACAAGTATTTCTCTGGCTTGACGAACTTAACAGCAAAATTAAATTTAATTTGAATTTTTCTTATTGCCAGATAAATTGCATAAATTGAATAGCGTATACAAGTTTTATATGCGTTTAATGGCTAAGTGGGACGGATTTGCAAAGAAACGGACTTAGAAATATTTGCTAGATAAAGAAAAAGAGAATGCATAAAACGAAAGAGACCATAATGTTGTAAACGCCACAAACCGCAACCAACTTTGGTGTAAACTTCCTTTTAGTTATTTGTAACCAACTTACTCAACAACCGACAAAAGAACGTGCGACTCCGCACAAAGATTCAAAGTGCAAAAATGTATGTATGTCCATTTTTCATGTGGCTCGGAGTTGAGTCTATCGCGTTCATATCTCTTGTGGAAGCGGGTAGGTTGGCTACAGTGGCGTACTCAATTACAAACCGTTGAAAGTGAATTTTGTTTTTTTTTAAATATTTACTAATTAGAATGGCTGTTCAAGTTACCAATTCAATTGCTGCAAAACCTTTGTTGATCAGTTAAGTTCTTGCTGTCATTTTACAGTTTTCACATAGTCGCTGTGTATTTTCATTTGTCAATAGTGATATTGACATTATCGCGCCCTAATAAGGAGGGATCACTGTGCAGAGGAAAGATTCGGGTTACGCTACTGTCGAGCAAGCAAACTGACTGCGTTGCATGTGCATCGCGAACGTGTGCCGAAACACTTGCGAGTGAGGCTGCCTGGTAAGATAAAAGGTGAACTCGCCTGGCTAGACGCTACTACATGTCGACTGCTGTTGACAAATACCTTAGGGAGGCATACACAGAGTGTAGACAGTTATGAAGATATGTGAACCGTAGGGGAAGCGCTGCTCAAACACCTTTGCCTGCCTTTGCATGCTTTTGCCTTGCCTTAGTTTGTCTTGGCCAGTTGGCTGTACTTGCAACGATGCAACGTTTCTTATGTAATATACTAAGCTAATCGGCAGTTGTGTGTTGCTCTAATGCTGGCCAAGTGTGTGTTTGTGTTTGTATGCTAGAGAAGGAGTGCCACTGAGTGTGTGTTTGACAGTTGACCCCAAATGGTTTGCAAAGTTGTTTGCTTTCATCGTATTTTGACGTAGTGACTGAATTTTGGCGCTCGCAGCCAGATGAAAATCATCATACTGCATCTTCACTATGCAGCGTGCATTTTGTGTGCTACTTTTGCGCACAGCGTTTGACCATACGCCTGCGTTTCTGTCGCTTCGCCATCGTCTCGGCCTTTGGCACGTTGCTTAGCGTCACCGCATCGCCGCATCGCGTGACGACGTCTGCTTGGCTACTTGGCTGCTTTTACTCATAATTTAGTTTGGCATACTCGAGTTTCTGTTTCGCAAAAGCTGCTTTACCTATTTAGCATAATTTTGTGTTATAAGTTACCAGCTCTACTGCCGTCTTGCCTTGATCGTCCCTGTTCCTGCTGCTGTCATTTTGTTGGCACATTTTGACCAATTTTGTGCATCTATTCGACAATAGTTTGCGTTCGGCTTTTGCAGCTTGCTGGGTTTACCGACAAGTGCTTTATGCCTGATGCGCATACTTTGGCCGTATCATTGTGGTTTTTTTCGTACCAAGTATTTTATTTTTGTTTTTGTTCTATTTATTACAGTAGGATTTTTTTTTTTTTGCTATGCTAAATTTCGGCTTAATGCCCGCGTGTTGTTGACATCTTTAAAGAGTTTTTATTTATTATGCGATTTATTACAGTGGCAACAATTCGCAGTTAAATGTGTTCCTGTGTTGTTCGTTTTGCATATTTATTTTTTTGTATTTCTCTGCTCTTTTTATCTTTGTATTGTTGCATTTTAAATGTGAAAAGTTGTCACAAAAGTTTCTGGCCAAAATGTCTTATTAACACAATTAGGAACATTTATGAACAGCGGGAAATGCGCATACACACTTGCTCGGTTATCTCAGGCATGTACACACACACACACACACAGAGAGAGAGACAAAACGCATACCCTAATGCTGAAATAAATGCGCTACATGCACACGAAATCACTTCCGTGCAAAGTTTACCTTTGGCTTTGGCGCAAATTTGATTTTGGTGTTGGCTTTGCTGCTGTGCGAAGTTAAGTTTGCAGTGTGTAGTCTGGTTGGTTGGTTGCACGGTTTGGTTGCCAACATTTTAGGTGCTGGAGGTTTTGTATGTTCTGTGTCGTGTCATGATTTTGGGCGTGAATTAATTTGCCAGAGAAGCATCTAGCGGGCAAAGTTCAACCGAACGGGCACACACATGTACACAGCTACTCGCTCACACATTCAAGTATGTTAGGTTTGCGTAAACACGTGAAGTCATTGGCGTGCGGTGAGAAACTCTTGCTTAATTTACATTATGGATTTTAGAGCTGTTCTTAGTGCTTTTGAAATCGACCAATCATCTCTTGCTCGTAGTGCTTAGCGCATGAGAAAACCAGTTTCACTCGCATACTTAGTTGAATTTTGTGTTCAACATAATTATTGCAATAATTTGGAGCAAAATCACTTCCAAGCTGGTTTGTCTTTTTATTTACGACACTTGGTATAATTAGGGGAGGTTATGCTTACCATACCAAAATATGTGGAATCGCCGGAGTTGATCGACTCGAGTAGCAACCATTCTTAGCAGAATCTGCTAATGAAACTGAAGTAATAAGCAAGTAGAGAAGATTATATGTTTAAAACGAACCACTCACTTAAGGCCAGCTATTACTTTTTTGTTGATAAGTGTGGCAATTATGTAGGCAGTTTGCAATGAAAATCTTTAAATATGTTTAACAAAAACGATTACAAAGCAAGTCCCTTTCAAAGCCAAACTAGACAAGCCTAACCGAATCATTAACTCCTATACGCCCATAACGGGGAATTCGCTTGGCGAGAGAATCTTCGCTTTGCAGTTTTTTTCACTACGCCCCGAGCAACTCATACTATGCTGCATAAAATAAAACGACTTATACCTAAAGAGTACTTAAAATGACTCCAGCTTTATCCACCTTCCTATGAATTCTTCGAGTTATTTATCAAAGTAAGCATTCCCTAAGGCGTCTTACTTGTATCGAATTTACATCTCAAATATCATATCGCCAACTTTAAGCAGAGCTATTGCGACCCTGGAGCTTAGTCAAATAGAAGACTATATTCTATATTCAATATATCAATTTTATTGCATGAACTTGAAGGCAATTTAAAACTAGAGAGGCAGGGCTATATTCGGGCGTAACCGACTATAGAAAACCCTGTACCCAATCCAAAACTGAATATATTTTTTTGTTGCTTTAATATTTTGTATTCATTATGTAAGGTATGTATGTATGTAATCTTAAGAAAAAAAATTTTTTTTTTTTAGTAAAAGCCATTTTTCGGCCTATTGTTCCTATGGCAGCTATATGTTATAGTAAGCCGATATTTATAATATTCAATAATGTGATTGGATATTACTTAAAATCATCAAATCTACAATTTCATAAAGATATCTTAATAAACAAAAAAGTTTTTCTCAGTAAATGTTCTTTTTCGGCCGATCGTTCCTATGGCAGTTATATGTTATAGTAAACCGATATTTATTATATTCAGGAATATAATTGGATATTATTTAAAATCATTGAATCCAAAATTTGGTAACGATATCTTGAAAAACAAGAGGGTTTTGGTTACTAAATGTGGGTTTTCGGCCGTTCGTTCCTATGGCAGCTATATGTTATAGATCGAATATCGGAAAAAAAAAATAAACTTGTTATGTCTATGGATTGAACGAGTATTAGTGCAAAATTTGATGGTTGTAGATCTTACCATTTCCGAGATCCGTTTGTTCATTCAGACGGACGGACAAACGGACAGACAGACAGACGGACTTGGCTAGATCGACTCGCCTTTCGATGCTGATAAAGAATATATATACTTTGTGGGGTCTGCCACGCCTCCTTCTGCCCGTTACATACATTTGCACAACTTTAATATACCCTTTACCATTTTTTGGTACAGGGTATAAAAATGGAAGCTGATTAACCCGGCCAATCAACCCAAACTTAACTCAAGCAAAGAAAGGTCAGAAAAATTGTTGAAAAGCAGTCAAGTCGTAGCATAAATGAGCTTTGGCAACATTTTGCTCACATTAATTTATGCAAATAGTTGAGAAATATTAATGACGACCAGCTGACAGCTTGTGTGCGCCCCCAAGGAAACTGATTTTGTTTGCATATTCGACGAAAGTTTTGTAACATTAAATTGAGCATTTAGCTAACGGCCCAACGGCCAGTCAGGCATTAAATTAAATATTTATAAGTTTTCAAAACAAACCAAAAAAAAAAAACAACAACAAAAGAAATATATCAACGAGAACAGGGGTTCACCAATTTCCGTTATATTATTATGAAGCATTAGAACCAATAAGGCAAACAAGCAAATAAACTGAAAACTACCTAAAAACAATATCAATAAGAACAGGCACAGCTGGAAAATGGTGAAAAATACACAAAATCGCGTACAAATCGTAAACTTACTGCGCATTTCCGCTCACTACCTTCTGCTTGCTCAGTTTAATTATTGAGTTTGGCGATTATTGTTGATCGCCAATTTGTAACTAACTGCAAAACGCACCCAAATTTGTCACATGAAAATATCGTATTATACCCTGTACCAAAAAATGGTAAAGGGTATATTAAAGTTGTGTAAATGTATGTAACAGGTAGAAGGAGGCGTGTCAGACACCACAAAGTGTAGATATTCTTGATCAGCATCGAAAGGCGAGTCGATATAGCCATGTCCGTCTGTCCGTATGAACGCACGGATCTCGGAAACGGTTAGACCTACAATCACCAAATTTAGCACTTTTACTCGTCCAATCATAGGCATAACAAGTTTATATTTTTTCCGATATTCGTTCTATATCATATAGCTGCCATAGGAACGAACGGCCGAAAACCCACATTTAGTAACCAAAACCCTCTTATTTTTCAAGATATCGTTACCAAATTTTGGATTCAATGATTTTAAATAATATCCAATTATATTCCTGAATATAATAAATATCGGTTTACTATAACATATAACTGCCATAGGAACGATCGGCCGAAAAACAACATTTACTGAGAAAAACTTTTTTGTTTATTAAGATATCGTTACCAAATTTTGGATTTAATGATTTCAAATAATATCCAATCATACCCCCGAATATGGTAAATATTGGATTACTATAACATATGACTGCCATAGGAACGATCAGTCGAAAAATGGCTTTTAATAAAAAAAGAATTTTTTTTTCTTGAGATATCCTTACATAATGAATACAAAATGTTAAAGCAACAAAAAAATATATTCAGTTTTGGATTAGGTACAGGGTTTCTATAGTCGGTTACGCCCGACTTTAGCCCTGCCTTTCTAGTTTTTTTACCAACTGTTAAGAGTTTTCTGTTATGATGCTGTTTTGCTAGTTTGTTCAAGCAAAGTGAAGCTCTAGATAAAGGAATCTAATTGTTTGATTAAAAAAATTAAAATTATTCAACAAAATCTTTGACTTTCGGATAATTATCCAAAATTAACTTCAACATAATAAGCAACGACGAGAACGTCATTTCACTGGCAAATCGTTTTTATCTACACCGTTGAGTGTGAAGTGTATAGAGCGTTGAAGTGAACGCTAAAAAATAGAATAAGATGGGCCCGAGTTGTTTAAGATAGAGCAAATGCTCAGTTTATAAAAGTTGTCAAGGTGGATGATTAAAAATTGTGCAAAAAGAATTACATTATACTATATATACTTATACTTAGATAATTTGCAGTGTCAGTTAGGTAAATGAGTCACAATAATATACGTACTCTTGATGCCACAAGTGATCATTATCATACATAAGTGTTTATGATATATTTTAGGGATTCTTTCTTATGGGTACAATGATCCCTCATCTCCAGGGATATGTTCTGCTTATTTTATATTAGTTGTTGAGTATGCCAACACTCTAACCTGGATCTCTTCCTACTACTCAGGAACGAACGGGTTAAAATTTGCAATTATTTAGTCAATGCTGATAGCTTTGTTATTGACCTCAAAGTTAAGGTTAATAGATATATTTAAAACTTCTTTTCTCATAAATATTAGGGCTATTTTTAATAAAAAACTAAAAAAAGGCACGTATTTGTTTGGTTTCTCGAAACAGTTTTCGTTTTTGAGCATAAGCGTTAGTGACGTTTTTGCATTGAATGATAAGCCTGCTGAAATGGTATTTATGCAATTCTGCTTCAACGCATGGAAAATTTCGGCTTTATTGATGTCAGGATATTCGCTTTATTCTTTTTATACCCTGTACCAAAAAATGGTAAAGGGTATATTAAAGTTGTGCAAATGTATGTAACAGGCAGAAGGAGGCGTGGCAGACCCCACAAAGTATATATATTCTTGATCAGCATCGAAAGGCGAGTCGATATAGCCATGTCCGTCTGTCCGTCTGTCCGTATGAACGCACGGATCTCGGAAACGGTAAGACCTACAATCACCAAATTTGGCACGAAGACTCTGCCAATCCATAGGCATAACGAGTTTATTTTTTTTTCGATATTCGATCTATAACATATAGCTGCCATAGGAATGATCGGCCGAAAAGCCATATTTAGTAACAAAAACCGCTTTATTTTTTAAGATATGTTTACCCAATTTAGGATTTAATTGCTTTACCTAATGCCCAATCACATATCTAAAAACTATGTATATCGGTTCACTATATCATATAGCTGCCATAGGAACGATCGGCCAAAAAACAACATTTACTGAGAAAAACTTTTTTGTATATTAAGCAATCGTTATCAAATTTTGGATTTACCAATTCTAAGTAATATCCAATAATATTCCCGAATATTATAAATATCCGTTTACTATAACATATAGCCGCCATAGGAAGGATCGGCCGAAAAACAACATTTACTGAGAAAAACTTTTTTGTTTATTAAGATATCGTTACCAAATTTTGGATTTATTAATTCTAAATTCATTGATTCAAATCATATTCCTAAATATGATAAATATCGGTGCACTATAACATATAGATGCCATAGGAACGATCGGCCGATAAATGGTTTTTACAAAAAAAAAAATATTTTTTCTAGATATCCTTACATAATGAATACAAAATATTAAAGCAACAAAAAAATATATTAAGTTTTGGCTTCGGTACAGGGTTTTCTATAGTCGGTTACGCCCGACTATAGCCCTGCCTTTCTGGTTAATATTAGGCCTAGCAGGATGGAAGTTATAACGAAATTATAACGAAAAATAAAATGTTTCGCTAGCAACAAAATATTTCAGTTTTATTTTTTTCGTCATTATTTATCATTATTAAAAAATATTGCGCAACATTATTGTTGGTGTGCTTTGCATACTTTTCTATATTCTCTAAGCTCATTTACGAATTAGTATTAGTATTTTTTTTTTCGTATAGCGGCAACGACTGTTAAGTTTTACCTCAGGCATTTTAAGATGTTTATGATTATTAATCCGCAAATATTGTGAGTATTTGAGAGAAAATATATTGTATCCTTACCAAAACTTTTTTTGTTGATGTTTAAATTAAGGATTCATTGTTTTTGAGCAACTGAAAGTAAAATAAAATTTATTTGAATATTTATAATATAGTAAAGATTCAGAGCAAGACAGTATATTATTATACGCGTATTTTATAAGATAGCAGCTTCTTATGTAAAACAAAAATTCGGACGAAAATTTGTCATGCTTATGTTATGCCTATTCGAATTTAGAATCATTTATTGTCAAGTTTAAGATGACTATTGATTTCTTTAAAAACTTTTTAACAATTTAGAATGTAATCAAATTAAACTTCTAAGAAACTGAGAATCCAAATGATAAATCTAATAAGTGAAATCGTTTAAGGTTCTTCATATGAGCCATTACGTGGTTAATTACGCAGTCAGCTAGTCAGCTAGGAGTACCATAGTGCTTTACTACTCTGACTTTTCATTTTCGTTTGATTTGATTGGCCTAGCTCATATAAGTTTTTTTGGTGCCAACTGCCATTTTGTTCGCATTGCAAGAATGTAGTTGATGTTGAAGTGGACGAGTGTGCAAATTTCTTGCTGCAGACCATCCTATTGCTTGCTACATTTTATGAGTGCTTGGTATGAAAAGGCGCTGGTCGACGGTACCGTCTGAAATACATGAGTTTGTGTGTGCGTGCAGAAAAGAATTTATCATGATTTTGAATTTTTGACTATTTCTATGTCTATCAAATATATTTTTTGCTTTGTGTTGCTGCTGATTCTTTATTGTCAAATGAATTTCATTCTGTTTTTCATGTGTGCCTGGTATAAAAAGGCCGTCGTATTCAATTTGTGTATGCGTTTGGACACCAACACCATCAGTAATGTGTATACACACACAAATAAGCGAATTTGTCATGATTTTAGAAATTTTAATTGTCTAGCTATATTATTTTTCTTGCTTTTTGTGAAATATTAGCTCTG
>JBAMBQ010005160.1:0-14992 GCA_037044495.1 Stegana nigrithorax | reverse complement strand
AACCCAACAATATTTTGATAACTTACCTTAAAGTTAAGATTTTATTGAGACTGCACCAAAGTAGACCCGTAAGTATGCTCTTTGCTTTGTGCTTTTCTTGGAATTTTTAAGTAAGTTGCTGATAAATTCTGACTTTGTGCGCGTCATAAAGACATTTAATGTGATTTAAATATGCCAGGACAGCGATCATCAGCTGGTATACTACAACCACCAGTTCGGTAAAAGTGTATAGAAGTTGGTTCTATAACTGGGAAAATAACTATATCGAGCTAAAACGACAGTAGATTGGAGCCATAGTACGGTGGTAACCCTAAATCAAAAATTACTAGACCTGCAGAACGCGTAATGATAAGGATTCTTAGTTTAAACCTAGTTTCAATTAGAACGGAAGTTTAAGGAAGGGTTTGACGTAGTTTTTTCCCATGAAACATTTTGGGCGGGCCGCCCATAAAAAGCTCCTGCTTTTACGTCAAAGCTGTTCTCCATCGCTAATATGCTTGTTTCGCAATCTGCTGACTAATTGGACAACGTCATATTCTGTGATGTGATGAAATGAAACTGTTAAATTCGGCAAATTGTCGGTTATGGTTTGGAGGTGCTGAATATGAATTTGGGAGCAATTTTATCAAACAATGTTCCCAAACATAAAGCGCGCATGTTTGGAATGTGGCTGCTATACAATTGCCGGATGGATACGCCTGCCCAGAGAGCAGTTCTTCTTAGTAAAAGTAATTTTTCGGCCGATCGTTTTTATGGCAGCTATATGTTATATTAAATCGATATTTATCATATTCATGTATATTAGTTGGATATTACCTAAAATTATTAAATCCTCAAAGTTTGGTGACGATATCTTAATAAACAAAAAACCCAAACCAGAACCCGAGTAAACTGGTCGTAGTTACTACCATTTAAGCAGTAACATCGGAACATAGTAATGTCTAAAATTGAATGTAATAACTGACAGCAAATGTGTATGGCAGTAATTTTTTACTTCTAATGTTTAAATTTTTATATATAAATTTTTCCTGCTGCGCTTTATCGTCTGTGCCTTAAGCACAAATCGAATTTTCTTAAATTTTTTTATATAGCGCTCATTGCCAAAAAAAAAAAAGAAGAAACTAAAAAATTCATATAGACTGATATATTTCTTCTTCTTTTAAAGCATGTTTACATTACATATTGCACAAAATTGCTAATACACGTACATTAAAAGCAAAAGGAAATGAAATTATACAAGACCAACAACAACAACAACCACAGAGCGAGCAAACAAAAACAATGAAGTTAGAGAAAGAGTAACAAGACAATAAGTGCGAGCAGAAAAGAATATTCTTCGGCTGCTTTTTCAGCAAACAACGAAAGGTATTATGCACAACAAAAACAACATTGACACAATGGCAAATAACATTTGCAAAATCAAAGCTGTCATCAGCAAATACACAAAAACTGTTGTGCCGTTGTTAAGTCTCGCTGTTGCGAACAATAACTTCAGAGCGAGTTGTTGTGTAGCCGTTGGTCACTCTGTTGATCACATTGAATTAACAGAAATTTTTTCCCGAGGAGTAAGACCTTACTATGTCAAAAAGTTTTTCGGCCGATCGTTCCTATGCCAGCTGTATATTATAGTAAACTGATATTTATTATATTCAGGCATATGATTGGATATTACCTAAAATTGTTAAATTCAAAGTTTAATAACGATATCTTAATAAACAAAAAAGTTTTTCGGCTGATTTATGTTATAGGTTGAATATTGAAAGAAAAAAATAAACTCGTTATGCCTATGGATTGGGAGAGTCTTTATGCCAAACTTGGTGGTTGTAAGTCTAATCATTTCCGAGTTTCGTGCGTTCTTACGCACAGACGGACAGACAAATAGACGGATATGGCTAGATCGATCATTCGACGCTGATCAAGAATATATATACTTTGTGCGGTCTGCCGCTCTTTTTTTTTTGCTTGTTACATAACCTTTAAAATATTTGTTCAAAAGCAAAAAGTATAATTTTTTGGTATAAAGTTGAAAATTTGGATTTTTTTCAGTGTTGAAATGCGTTTAGCAGACTCTACATACATCTGTGGTCAATAAAAAAATGGTTTTAAACACAAATTTTTAAGTTATTATATCTCTCTGATCTGTCTCACTATGCGTCTAATTTGAATAAATTTGTTTAACTGAATTGTTTTGTTAGAAGCACTATTATTTCAATAACTGCAGGTGCAAATGCGGAGTGTTTCTGGAATAAAGTGGTCTTCAATTAAGTGTTCAGTTTTTTTTTTTTTTCTATAATATATCTGGCTTTTACTTTGCCCGCCTTGTTTTTTAATTACTTTCGAATGACGGTGGCAACATTGTTCACGTTCGCAGTCGATCTTTAAATAGAAGCAGGCAATCGTTTGAGCGATTTCCCATTTTCCGGAAAATTAAAAAAAAAAAAATTCATTTTCTTTGTTTCTCTTTTGTGAAACTAGTTGCAAAAGTTCACAAATTATTTTTGGTTTTGCAAAATTCTGTTTGTTAAAAAATAAACCGAGAAGATTCTGCTTAAGGGTTTGTCTGCACTGCGGCTGTTGCTGTTACTGTTTTCGCTCAAATGATGCTTGTTGCTCAGCTTGGCTATTTTTAAGTACAACAGCTGCCAACTTTTCTTGGTTTGCTCTGATTCTTTTTTTGCTAATATTTTTTTGATTTTTTTTTTTTCTTGTCTACCAACATTGCTGATACCTAGAAACATGCATTGACAACTGCACATCGTGGTAAATGTGCCGAAAACATTGGTAGCAACGACAACAACCAAAAACGACAACGAACACACAACAAATTGACAGTTGACATTTTATTGGCAGACAATTTTCAATCAACTTGCCTGTTGCATATTGAACTTCTTCTACTTGGGCGAACATTTTATTTAAGGTTTTTTAAATGCCAAAATGTCGGTTTTTTGTTTATTTGTGTTTTATCGCGTTTTCCAAAGCCAAAAATAAATTTGCGCACGTTCAACAATTTTTTGTCATTTGGATTTAAGTTCATTACTGACTGATAAGGAAACCACACCCCATGCAACGTGTATAACACACATACTGTCTGTCAAGACTGCTTCCTGACATCGAAAAGAGATTCAATTTTTTAACTTTATACCCAAAAAATGATACTTTTTGCTATTGAACTTATATTTTTTATTATTGATTAATTAGATTTATAGAATTTAAAAACTATTTGTAAAAAAGTTTAATTTCAATGTAAAACAAACGACATAAACAAAAAAAACCACTCAATTTTCTGACTGACAAGATTGCATCTTGACAAATGAAAGCAGTTGTTTTAAAACTTGAATTATTTCTTTGAAAATTTATATTTTTACATTTTTATTCATACAACATGTCTAACACGCATTGTAGTAGTTTTTTCATAGAATGAAACAACTTTTCCAGGTCGTAATTACTCGGTATCTTCTGTCACTCTACCAGTATTGCAGTTTTAAGTGCTGCTCGCCTTTTTGGTTGCCTTTTAGCCACTTTTATTCCAAATGAGCTGTAAATATTGTGTGGGATTCAAGTCTGCACTCTAGGCAAGCACATCCATAACTTTTCTATAATTGTATAGCAACCGCAGGCGAATCATATGCGCTTTATATTTAGAGTTGCTGGCTTGGTAAAATTTAGAGTTGCAACCAAATCCAAATTCAGTGCCTCTTCTGTGGATACTGTTAGCATCCATAGTATCCAACGCCAAAGGCTAGTTATGCTAGATATACACCTTTAACACCAATCCCGCAAAATTGCTGAATTGCACTGTTGGAATAATGGTTTTGCGTTCAATAACGACTACTAGCATAAATTAGTTTTTTGTTAGGAAACCAAATTCGTGCTTCCAAATGATGGACCCTTCAGGGTGTGGCGGAAGCCTTAAATTATTTTTGTTTTTGTTGTTTTTTCATTGAAATTACACTTTTCTTAAGTAATTTTTAAATTTTGTAAATATATATAATCAATAAAATAAAATATATGTTCAATAGCAAAAAGTAACATTTTTTTTATATAAAGTTGAAAAATTGAACTTTTATTCGATATCATGTTGCAGTCTTCAAGACTATATGTAATCTTTCGTATGTATGTAGATACATATATATAAAAAATTAACATGCTGAATTTAGAGATCTAATTATTCATATGTATCCTAATACTCCTTTATTTTAGTAAAAATATAGCAAATTTATTGGTATTATGTACTAATTTCTTCGTTTTCTTCGCGTTTTTTGTTTTCCGTTTTAAAGCATCCAGCTTTTTATTGCTATAGTAGGAACCCTCCCCGGCATGTTTTTTTTCCATTGCACATATTATCATTGCATTTTATATTCAGTTCCTTAAAAGTTTTGATACATACAAATATGAGTTGATATTGAAATATTTTAGTGTGTATTTTTTCAACTTAGAACGGATTAATTTATTTTACACTGATTGATATGAAAATAATGGTTTCGGTGAATGAACGTTTCGGTTAATGAACCAATTCCTGGAACGAATTGTTTTCGTTAACCGACGGTTGACTAAGTATTTCCCAATTTCTTTGAGCGTGATTCTGCTCTTTATTCCAAAGGAATTTATTTCATCCGGTATCCTTTACATACGTATCAAAAAAAATTTCTTTAATCTGCATCAAATAGTTAAAAAAATATAACGATATGTCATTGTATATGGCAGCGTAGGATCGCCAATAATTTTCATCGGAAATATCATAGGAAACGTTCCAGACGTGCATTCAATCATTCATGAAAGTTTCATTGCAATCGGATGATTGGTATAGAAAAGCATAGAATACACAAACAGACGAATGAAAATTTTTATTTATATACTAGATTTACCCGCTAGCTTCGCTACGCGTTTTTTGTTTTGAACCACTCGTCGTTTTAGCATTATAATATCTAGGCAGATTGCTACAAATATGGAAAATTTGGTTTTTATCTGTTATATGGTGCGTGGCACAGCCTACTTTTAATATGCATCTATTTCACCCGGTTTCCTTTACATATGTTCGAAGTTTCTTTGATTATTTTATTAAATACATCAAAAGACATAACCAATTTAAACTTTTGCTTATATGGAGGATTAGAAAAATTCTAAAAATTGCTTTTTGGTGTGATTTCTAATTTTTTCGCTGCACAACACCAGAATACGTTAAAAAAAAATTTTATTTAAATTTTGCAAATATTTGGGTGTTCAGAGTCTTGAGCATTGATCTATCATCGTTGCATGAGCAAAATTGTCGAGCATATTTTTCCCCAACACTAAAAAAATACGCAGAGAAGCTCTTGCTCGACTTTCTGTTCGCAAAAGTGGCGAAAAAAACCAAAAAATGGAAAATAATAAATTAAAAAAATTTTTTAAAAGAGAAAAACCGAATAAAAAATCGACAGAAGAAGTAGCGAAAATACTGCGATTTTTTATATTTGTGAATATATTTACTCAAAAATTGCCAATCAATTGGTTTTTGAGTGATTTCCCACAAGTGTTGCACAGAAAACCAAAAAGGTCGTTCAGAATTTATGGCAATTATGTACAGGTGCACAAGTGCTCGAAGTCAAATGCACAAGACTCTGATTAACCCTATTATTTGGGCATTAAATTGGTTATTATTAATTCAAAACAACTCAAAAACGTCCTTAAGGGTAAAAGAGAAATAAATTGGATTCGTTTTTGCTTCAAATAAATTTCTGTTCGATTTTTCAATTGCTTAATACACCAGCTGATCGCGCAATCTGTTGACTTTAAAATATGACGCAACACTTATTTGTCCAATTTAGTGTATTTTCACGTTATGTTCAATACTAAAATGCTGCATTTTATACACTACCTCTTTGTGATGTCACCGAAGGGAGAGTGATCCATTTTCGAGAGCGTAAGAGGCCAAATTGGCACTACCTTGTATTTTTTGTTCCATGTGCATACATATAAACAGTAATACCTGCGATATATGTGCAACCCTAATATAGAAATTAAATATGCTTTAGAAGTATTAATTGCAAGTGGTTTCTATAACAAAATTTAATGAAACTTATTAAGTACACAATGGATTTTGAAAGCATTAATAAAAACTATTGCAGATATAAAAAACCTGACAGATCATATAATAAGATTCAAAATACATTAAAATTTAATTTAATAAGTAGTTCTTGCGAAAAATATGTTTCTAGGGAAATTCGTTATAGAAATGTTCATAAGGCAGAAATTCAACTGAATAATTATACTATTCGGAGTGTAACTGTATTAATTAACGCAGAGTTTCTGCTGCCATACGAAAATATAATAAACTATGTATTATACTTAGTAAGGCCCGCTTGCTTCGCTAGGCGGAATACAAATTAACATTTTTTTTATTTTTTTTTATTTTATATATATCTTTTATTTAAAATCTGTCCCTATGTGGGACAATCATTAAATTGCTTAAAACAAATTAACATAGCAACTAGCAATGTATTACCAGCATGCGTAAACGAAATTGCGGTTGAAAAATAGCGCTGAGTAAAAGCTATGCTTGCTTTGCTCTCTTAAAAATAGTCATCATGCCTCGCCCCAAGCAAAAGAGCGTAGGCGAAATATTTATTTTATTGTGTATGCATTACAACATTTTCGTGAAATTTTCATAGTAATAGTAAATAGAAATATTCCATATTCCGTGATTCCATTTGTGTTTATTAACCGATTTTAATAAAAATATACTCTCAGTAAATTGCTCTGATTTGGTCTGATATTATTTCTGCATTAAATTGGTTATTATTAATTCAAAAAACTCAAAAAGGTTGGTATAGATAGAAGAGACATGTTTAGTATTGGTTTTTGATTTAAATAAACTTTTGTTCAATTTTTCAATTGCTCAATTCACCAGCTGAGTGCGCCACTTCTTGACTTTTTAATATGGTGCAACACTAATTTTGCCATTTTTAGTACATTTTCTCTTTATGTTCAACACTAATTTTCCATTGTTTTCGAAGATATCATTACCAAATTTCGGATTTAATAGTTCTAGATAATGTTCTGTCATATATCTCAATATTATGCAAATCGATTCTCTATATTATATAGCTGGCATAGAACGTTCGGCCGTAAAACCAAATTTACTGAGAAAAACTTTTCTAAATTTAGAATTTAATTATTTTTAATAATATTCAATTATATATCTGAATATGATAAATATCAGTTTACTATAACGTACAGCTGCCATAGGAACTGTCGGGCGAAAAATAACTTTTACTAAGAAAATTTTTGTTGTTTCTTGAAATAAAATAATTGATATAAAATATTAAAGCAAAAAAAAAAATATTTTGAATTTATGAATCAGTGCTCCTGACTATAGTCCCTCCCTTTCTAGTTATGTTTTTATTTTCTCTTCGAACAACAACAATTGTACACAAATTCTTTGAACTTGTTGTAAAATTTAGTTCGAGAGAGCAAGTGTGTTTTGTGATATGAAGTTGTGTGCAATTATTTTCGTGAAATGTAGTCGGAAAGAAAAAAGAGTACGAAATAACACTCTAATGGAAATATAATTCAATTCGGTACCGCTTCGTTTGAATTGGAACATAATATATTCTCTCAGCTACTTCATACATTGGGACTCATTTTAGCGAATGTGAATGTCAAGTTCATTCATTTGAAAATGAGTACGCAAAATTCTGTTTTGAATGCATTCATGCAGATGTCTAGTGTGTATGTATGACTGCGTTGTATACGAAAATATCAACGAATCGTCGAAACTTTAAACTCACGAGAATTACTAGTTTAGATTCATGCACATTTCTTCTCTACGTAATAAAACACGACAAAGCCAGTAAAGGCTACAAAATCAAACTACAAACTTTGTAACTAAATCCTAGAGCTGTATAACACAAATAAAAATAGCCAAATAACACAGTGTATTTCCGAAAATGCAGGCTGCGTTGAGCAACACTGCGCAATTTCGTAAAGTTTTACTGTTTGTGCACGACCAGCTGTTGCCACTGTTTTTGTTTTTAAGTCAAACATCCGAAAAGAAAATTTTCTTGTAAATAATTACATCCAATAAAGGATATATATGATGAAATGATATCAAATTATTGTTACAAAGTTTTTGCAACACTAGAAAAATACCAAAAATCAGTAATTTTTATGGCTACAGAAGAATATCTGCCCTGGAATAATTTAAAAGTCATTAAACAAAAATTAAGCAATAAAAAATTACACTTTATCAACTCAAATGTCATTGTTGCAACGAGCGCAGCTGTTGCGCTGGTTGAATTAATTTGTGTAGTTCATACTAGTTTCTTCTACCATGCGTCAGTGCTAACGCAATATAGAGGTGTAAAACTATCGATAGTCACACCATCGATAGTTTTCACAATTTTCGAAAATACTATCGAGACTATCACGATAGTATCGTTAAAGAAAAATTCTCCAAATATTTTGTGATTATTCGTTGTGTACATATTTACAGTCGTAACAAAAATAAATGACATTCATGTAAACGATAAAAAATTAAATTAAAAATTATTATACATCTCTGCAAAGCAATATAAATAATTACAATTTTTTAACAGAAATTTGTTTTCATTGAAAAAAATTAGTAATGTAGAGATATATGTATAAATAAAATTATGTGAGATCAATTTATCACCCATTTGTTCTGTTTTAAAAAGAGAAGTTTATCTATAGTTGCTGCGTTTAATGTAGATCATTATTCTGCATTAGTAAGCAAGGCTTTGCTGAACATTCTCACCACCCGCACAATCAGTACCACCACCACCAAAAAAATTTTAAATTGCACAAAATTTAATTATTTGAAAAAAAAGAATTTTGGAGAGAAATTACCTGCGCTTTGAATGTTTCATGCTAGTGTTACAGTTTACTATGTAAAGTGACTATCGATAGTTTTTTAATACCGTCGATAGTGATGGATAAATAAAACTAGCTGGTGTAACTTTCAATGTAATTAAAAAAAAGAAAAAAAAGAAAAACCGAATGAAAGACAAACTAAAAATTTAAATAATTAAAAAACTTTTGCTGTTGATTTTTAATTTACATATAAATTATATCAAAAGAGAGAAATGAGTATATAATAGAAAATTAAAAACAAAATATTATAACATATAGTAAAAACAAACTTTATTAGTTGTGCTATTTCAGCACTTGACTTTACCAGACGATTCAGTCGTTTATGCCATGATTAACTCAAAAACTTGATGGGTTATCCACGAAGTGCATTAAAAAGTAGTTTTATAACAATTGAATATGCGTTTTTGTAATCGAAGCTAAACAATCCCGTCGACAGTCAATGCAAACCAATTTAGCAATAAGTGCTCCAGTGGGCATCAGTCATAAGCAATGAGCGTCAATCAATTAATTACAGCCAGACTAGCGACACTCGAGCTGCGATGTGCTCAGACACATAAATTCATTGAAGAATGGATGATATAAGCAGATACTGACTTATAAGTAAAGTAGCCGATAACTGAATGCATCTTACTATGGTGGTAACTGGTTACTTGATAATAGTTATTTTTGTATGCCTTAAAGCAAAGCGCATTTTTATTATCTGTCAATTCAGTTTTCTTATTATCAAATGATTTTCTTTTATAATACAATTATTGTTTATGATTTCTTTCTTACTTTTGCTCTTGCCTTGGATAAGAGTTAATTTTGTTTTCACTTTTGATGATTATTATTACTATCTGTAACTAAGTTTTAGGTTTTTCATATAATGGGAAATTAAAAAACTGTCCGCGGCTTTTGATGGAGTGGATACCTATATATCGTGCAACACGATTCGTTTCGGTCTAAAGACGCGTCGTTTTATCGTCGCGTACAAGTTAATGAAATAAGTTTTTGAGTTATTCTTTTTGTTCTTTATTATATCTATTATATTAGGCCATCTAATAAGTACGTGCGGTTTTTGATGGTGTTGATACCCATATATCGTGCAGCAGTTATTCGATTGTATTAAACGAACACGCGTTTGCAAGGTGACATTTCAGGCTACGTTTTTTGTGAAGACAGTTCTGTAATTCGTCGCTCGTTACCATAGAACTGAAGACCATAGCCTATTTTAGACATAAGTAAGGCCCTAATAACATGAATGACGGTAGAGGTGTTGCAGTTTAGTTTGTAGCTAAATAGGCATTTTATAATGTTGAGTCTTTTGGTGAATGCTATTGAGAGGATATCTATATGTTTGTTCCATTTGTAATTTTGTAAGATTGATTTACCGATGATTTTAAACGAATAAGAATAAAGATGATCTAAGCTAAAACGAGCACTGATTTTTACGGCTGATGTGTAAGTTTTTGCATTTTGGTATCGATACTGACGCTCCTGAATAGCCGCACCACGTGGTTATGTCACGGTGAAGTGTGTTTATGTCTATTCTATTCTTGTTTATTTTTCTGATTATTGTGTAGTCGTCAGCATAAGATGTGAAATAGTAGGATGGGGGTTATGCTATAATTCTATTGAGTTTGTTGTATACTATTGTAAAGAGAATCTATACTAATTATATAAAATTAAAGACGAAAATTTTGTCACGCCTTCAAACAAAATATACTGAACCGATTTTAATAAATTTTTTTTTAAAAAATCACATTTATTTCTAACTGAGTGGCATACTTACTTTTTCAATTTTTTTAAATTAAATATGTTGTTTTTTAGTATTAAGTTATTACAAATACAATAAATCAATCAACATAAAAACGTTTGTACGTTTACTGCTTATATTTTGTTGTACGACGACTTTGTTGTTTTGCCGAACGAAAATCCGAAAGAACAGCCGAACTATGCTCACAGAGCAGCGTTTCGTCAATGCTTATAAATATTGTGTTTGTTGTTTTTTTTTTTTGTAGTATAATATAAATTGTTTTATCAGATTCTAATTAGGATATTTGAAGGAATTACTAATTGGACAAAGAAAAAGCATGTGCTCTCTTTTTTTCTCATGCTTTTAACGGGTTTGATAAACGAAGATGGTTACACAAACTGGACAGAAAAAAAAAGCGAAGCGAAGCGCGCCGGGATTTCTAGTAACAGATAAAGGTGATACTTGTTTTATGCCTTTTAGTAGTGGTAATGTTGCGCAGCGAAAGTTTGAAATTTTGACGACAATTTTTCTGTTTGTGAGAAAGTTAAATACGTAATTCAATCTAAGTGCGTATTTTTCCGCGTGCGGTTATTTTCTGAGCGCTTTTTTCCAGTCATGGATTTCATAATATGTCGCAACTTTAAATTCTATACTTTTGTTAAATTTTCACGTTATGTTCAACACTAAAACATGATACTGTAAATTAGATGTAGTGCCGAAAATTTACAGTTATGATGTGTTCTCCCAGGGGCGGCCATTTTACCTCCTTCCTACGTCAACACAGAATTGATTTTAGGTCGTGTCCCTTAGTTGTTACAATGCACAACACAAATTAACTTGGTATGTGCATTAAATAACCGAAATTTTCATTTAAATCGTAGAACACATAGCGTCTATTAAAGTTTGGTAGTGTTGCAAAGGTGAATTATTTTTCTTTTGACTGCAGCTAAGCTTAAGCTCTGAACCCTTAAATTTTCGATAGTTGTTAAGTCCGTTCTCTGAGCTATTGTATTCTATACTTTTCCGCAGTTATATAGAAGTTACTTTCGCACTATATTCATTTTATGTTATGGGTAATTTTTTTGATAAAATTTTAAAAAGATATGTTGCTTCTAATTAACTCAAACTCTGGTTGGTCCATCATTGTAATATAGCATAATTTTCATCTCATCATAGGATCTGACATTGTTCCAATAGATAGCAGGTTGGGAAAAAGCATTTAGCAAAGGAGAACCGCTTTTGCAAATTTTAAGTAAAAATCAATGGATTTTACGCACGGCTCTTAAAAGGTGTTTGTTATGTAGTAAGGCCTGTCGAACTATTTTACAGGTAATAATTACATCATAGTCTTCTTTGTGCTCTGCCCTGGCAAGCGTTCTAATCGAAACTTGTAAGTTTTGACTAAGATTACTTATCATTACGGGCTCTGCACGTTTAGTAATTTTTGATTTAGGACCTCTACCATGCTTTGGCTCCAATCTACTTTCGCTTTCAGCTTGATTTATTATATTATAACTTGTAAACCTTGACAGACGTTGCCCTGCCACAGAACGCTTTCTATGTTTCAAATTATTTGCATGCACATTTTGTTTGGTAATGGCAACACTATCATCTCTGAGCGCAAGCAAAACAGCGTAATCAATGCTTAATGCATAAGAAGAGAGTAAAGCACTTTTTTTTTGTAAGTATAATTACAACAATTTAGTAAAATTTCTGTTGTTGTATTTACGAAATGTATAGTCAGTGATACGAAATGTATAAGCTGTAATTACAACCGTACTGATTAAACTATTACGGCCGTATTTACAAACTGATTTTAATAAAAAGTATCCTAACTCTTAAGTTGGAACTAACCTTACGTATCCACAAAATTTCATTGAAATCGGTTAGGCGGCTTCAGAGAGTAGCGTAGCCGAACAACGTGACACTGCAATTTTATAGATTAAGATGGTCTTCTCAGTTACAGAAAATAGTTAACACCAGCTCTTATACTCTTTTACCCAACTACTGTACTATACTATACTAGTTTCATTTGTTATGTATTGAAATTTCTCTTTTTTTAACAATTAGTTCTTAAATACTCTCAATAATTATCTTAATCTATAAAATTGCAGTGTCACGATGTTCGGCTACGCTAATCTCTGAAGCCGCCCAACCGATTTCAATGAAATTTTGTGGATGTGTAGGGTTGGTTCCAACTTAAGATATAGGATACTTCTTATTAAAATCGGTTAGTAAATACGGCCGTAATAGTTTAATTAGTACGGCTGTAATCACTGCTTATACATTTCGTATCACTGCTTATACATTTCGTAATACAACAACAACAGAAATTGCATTAGATTGTTGCAATTTTACTCACAAAAAAAACTTATGCTCATTTCTTACGCATTGAGCATTGATTACGCTCTTTTGCTTGCGCTAAAAGATGACATCATGATCAGTGTTGCCATGATCAAACAAAAATTTTAAACATACAGTGCGGTTTGTAACAGGGCAACGTCTGCCAGGGTTAACTAGTAGATAATAAAAAAACGTGGATATTTTTTGGAAAATATGTAAATGCATTTGTATTGAGCAATTGTACCAGTATTTATTTTAGAAAAGAAAAAAATGGAACAAAAAGCGTTGCTACTTGTATTTTTTTGCCTAGTGCTGCATTACATTGCTACGGTACCAGTACTTATTTACTCACCTAAGCAAAATGTTAATGAAGAAAACATTTTTTTTCATATATACAGTACAATTTGCTTAAATTACTCGGTAAAATAAGTACATTAAATTTACTTTTGGTTCCAATAAAACCCAATTTTGTAAAAATCATTTTATGTTAGCTGCATTTTTGACTTAAGTGCCTTCTATGGGTGGCATTTTTCTTCTTTTTTAAAGAAGAGGTTTTATTAAGCTGCTCCACCTAAGAAAAATGTTTAAAAATTTTAGTATTCATTGAGAATGAGTTAGTTTTTTTTGCTTCCACCACAGAATAGACGAAGAAGCAACAATTAATTGATTGTAACGGCTATTCCCATGTTCGGTAATAAAAAAAAATGTATATGTGGGTAAGCACACGCTTGCGTTGATGTGAAATATGCATTATTTAATTGCTGCTTTATATAAATAATATAATAATATTAATAACCATAGAGAGCGAGACAAACATAAAATATTTGATTTAAATTAAATGTAAGTAGAGACATGAATTTTCAATATTTTCATATGTCCCACGCAAGGTTTGAACGCATGCCGCAAATTGGTTAAAAACAATAATGAAAAAAACCAACTCAAAAAGTTTCCGTCGTAAGATTTTAGACCTGATCCTCTTTTAAGCTGGTCAGTGCCTTTACACACTGAGCCAACGATTCTTGAGGCTCGCCGTTGCTTAATTATGTATTTATTCTAGGCCAAAAAATTTCAGTCACTTCATTGTAATGGTAATAAATTTACATGCTTGTATTTTACATGCTTGAATCAGGTCACAAAATTAAAAATGTGATTTTGCGTCTGTTTGCTAGCAAATCACAATGTGCTGCCATAGAAACGATCGGCCGAAAAATGGCTTTTACTAAAAAAACAAATTTTTTTACTTGAGAAAAAATATATTTAGTTTTGGATTGGGTACAGGGTTTTCTATAGTTGGTTACGCCCGACTATAGCCCTGCCTTTCTAGTTAATATTTCATTTCACTATAGCGAGTGAATGTATGTTCTACGTTAAAACGAGGCAAAAGATGTTTCACATAAAAAAAACACTGTATCCGAACAAAGGGGAGATGTGTTAACGTTTTCTTTATTTTCTTGTTTATTGATTATTAAAAGTGCTGCCTAGTCAGATATCGTCATTTCACTCTTTCTCATTGAAAAAATAATCACCACCTCTACTTGCATCTGTCCCACTTAATGAAATCTCTACCTGGTCTTTAAGAAAGAAAACGTTTTTTTTTCGCGATTTAAGCATGCAACAATAAATAAACAAAATAAATAATTACAAATTTCATTCAATAAGCACTTTTAATTTTCATTAAGAAAGAGTGAAGACACTGAGTTAAAACACTGTTTTCTGTATTCTATTTTTATATGTTTTGCAACACTATTCAAAACGACGACCACTTGTGCGCTTATTTGTTGCGCAAACTTTGTTTATTTTTGGCTATGCTTTTATACTTACTGTATTTGCATGCATGCGGGCTTAAAGATTGCGTATATACTCACAATAAGTGCTGCCACAGTTAAATACAAAAAGCAAGAAAACGTCAGCGATCGTGTGAGAATCTTACGCGATTTTAACATGCGAGAATCTGACGCGATAAATTTTTTCGCGATTTTGCATTAATTTTAAAATTTACTCCACGTAGATATAGATTTTTTTTTTAGTCATATCTCTTTATTAACC
>JBAMBQ010005158.1:0-56380 GCA_037044495.1 Stegana nigrithorax | reverse complement strand
TCCAATCATATTCCCGAATATAATAAATATCGGTTTACTATAACATATAGCTGTCATAGGAACGATATGCCGAAAATGGGTTTTTGACAAAAAAAAAAATTTTTTTTCCTGAGATATCCTTACAAAATGAATATAAAATATTAATGAAACAAAAAATATACATTCAGTTTTGGATTGGGTACAGGGTTTTCTATAGTCGGTTACGCCCGACTATAGCCCTGCCTTTCTAGTTTTTTTTTTGATATTGGTTAAAAAATACTCACTTTAACATCGATTGAGTTGCATTGGAAGCTCCCAAGCAAATAATTAAAAAAGCTCGAATCGCAAAGTTACGCAATAATTGTTAAACATCGATTAAGGTCATTTCACTAAAGCAAGACAAAAAATTCTATTTGACAAAAGTATGATCTGAATATGTTAATAATACTTATGTTTTACCTTTTATTTTGAAAAGCAAACTATGGCCACAACTTAGCCACAATGAGAGGAGATGATTATTACCTAAAAGTTATTGTACCTGAAATGTTTACAGCCATGGTGCAGCTTCTATCTTTTCTGTGCTAATCTTTTTAATTATCAATAACAAAAGCAACAATTAACGACATTCAACAACGACAGGGGAAGCCATTTCATTCTAAGTGTTTGATTATCAAATTTAAAGCCTAACTTTAAAGTCTTTAAGCCTTTCTGAATCTGCCCAAACTGGTTAAGTACCACTGTAACAAATTTTACTTATTCGTAAAACTAGTTCAATGATGGCTTTAAAATGCTTACGGTACAGCAATGAGAATGCCTTGGCGCGTCAGCAGAAGAAAATAAAACAAACGAAACTATTTATGGGTACATAACCAAATGTGGTGAGTTGTGATGAGACGAAGCGAAATAAAACGACAAGAAAGTAGAATTGAAAGAAAACCCAGACAATTTCTCATTTTCATTTAATTTTATTTCACTATAAATTTTGCTTTTTATGTACTGCTATATAAAAGCGCAAAAAACGACGAAACAAAAAAAAAAAAAATCACACACACACACACACAAACATAAGCGACGACGAAAACAACAACATCAACAGCTATGGTACACTCCAGGAACAAAAACGGCGCAAATAAACTAAAATACTCTTGCACAATGGCAAATACAAAACGAGCGAGCAGGCGAGCAAGCCAATACCCTTAATATATACTAACATATATACAAACGTATATATGTACATATATATATTTATAAATATATAAACATAGAAATATATGCGTATTTTAGGTGTGTGTGTATGTGTGTGTGAATCGTAAACACATAGAAGGCAAGCAAATAATATGCAAAAAACTGCAAAACCAAATAATGTGACCAAAAAAACCAACCAAAAAACCCGCACCAAACCCGCCCAGAAAAAAGTTCAAAAAAGCCAATCTCAAAACAAAAAATAAAAACTGGCACGAAACGAAATAAAATATTAAAAAAAAATAAATAAATAAGACATTCAGCAGCAGTCTCGCTTAAAAATAAAATGAAAAAAAAAAAAAAAAAAATTACAAAACGAACAACCAGCAATTGAACGAATTAAAAAAGGAAAAAAAAACATACAAAAATAAAAAGAATTAAAACGAGTAGAAAAAAACCGGTAGTGTGGGCGTGCATTTGCCGTTATTGTCGTCATCTTCTCAGTTGTAGATGCTTTTAGGTGTGCGCACAAAAGTAGGCAACATACAACACAGTGCACTCACCCAATGCTGGCACGCGTACGAGTGAGTGAATGAGCGCTTGAGTGACTTAGTGAGTGCTGCAGCTTTTGAGCGGTTTCTGCTGTGCAGCTTGTGTGTGCTAGCTAAGTGTACAAAGTGGTGCTCTTCTGCGCAGCACCAGCTTGGAGGAAAGCCGTGGACTTCAGTATGAATGCTCAGTAAGTAGTGCGCTTTTCAGCTAGAGCTGTTGAGTGTTTTGTTTAGTTTGAGTGGAGTGTTGTGAGAATGAGTGAATGTTTGAAAGTGAGTGAGTTTTCCAGCGCAATTATTTACAAGTTATGGTGGGCTTGCTTTTTTTTTTGGAGGGTTTTGAGTTTTATTTTTGGTTTAGTTTCGCCTTCGTTTCCTTTTGGCTGCTTTTTGTGCGTATTTTTGGAAGACGTTTTGTGGTGAGCATTTGTTGCTTTTGAGTTTTCTTAGATGCTGCGCAGTTTGCTTCACTTTGTTTTTTTTTTTTCTTATATTGCGTTTGGCTAAGGTTTATGCTTGCGCATTTGCCGTCGGTAGAATGACACAGTGAAAAGCATTTTGCCGTCGGCACTACAACTGTTGCCAAAAAGTATGCAATAAAAGTTAGTGTGTGTGTAATGTGCGAGGCAGGCGATGCATGAGTGGATGAGTGCCACTATTATTTGTCTAGTTCACCACTTGCTTTACTAAGTTTAATGTTTCAACCATTAAAAAAAAAAATATATAAAAACTAAGTCCGAAAAGTTAATAAAAGTAGATGTAATAAATAAATCAGAAAGAAAATAAATAAGCAGCCAAAAAATTCGGTTTGCCAAAAACAAGAACAAAGACAAACACAAAAGCAAAAAAAAAGGAAAAAAGTATAAAAATAAACCATTAAACGAAAGATTTTTGCGGCGCACCAATTGGACCACGTTATATGCCTCAGATATATACGCGCCCCACACACAAACACAGAGAGACACAGCCATAGAAACAGACACATGCCAAGTCCTTGTTGCGCACCTACACACTGAAGCGCAACAAACATCCGCCGACCATTCGCCTTTCGCTGCGATTTGCTTGTGTGAGCTGAAGTGTCTTCTAAAGACGACAAAGAGAGTCTCTGAGCGTATGTGTGTATGCTTGCGTGCGTGTAAGTGTGGCAACGACAACGACGAATACCGTTACGTGGCGTGCCAAAGAAAACCCGACCCCAAACTGAGACCAGTCGTGGCTAACCCTTTATCGCACATAGGTTTTCCTTACAGGACCGCATATTTAGGTTTTGCTGTGCGGGCGACGCTGTCTCTTTCTTGTTGTCGTTCTCATGCGCGCTCAGTCCCTATGCCGCTGTGTGCTCTTGTGTGTATGTTTGTATTTGTGTATGAGTGTGTGGTGTATGTGGTGTGTGTTTTAGCCAAGTTTATACACTGTCTCATTTATATATATATATATATATTCCAACTCACACACATTTACTAACCGAAATCGACATGACATTGCATTAAGTACGTGTGTGTATATGTACACACATATATATACACATACACATGCAGCACGACGTCTGCCTGATTGTCTGACTGCCTGGCTGCTAGCTGCCAACTGCGAACTACCAACTAACAACTGCATTTTATATGCCAACGCTTTGCCCGACTGGGCATCTTTAAAACTGGCTGCCGCACTAGGCTTGTCCACCTTCAAGCGTTTCATTGGCATTTTCTATGTGTTGACGGAGTTTAAGACTTAAGTACAGGACATGCAGCTTGTACATGTGTATGTGTGCCATCGGTTACGCACTAATAATATCCTCTTTTTTTGTTGTTGTTGTTTTTGCAAAGTTCAGCTATTTTAAGGTTATGAAAAATTTGCAAATTTACTAGAAGACATTGCGGTCTTGATTGGTGGCTTATTCATCGAATTGCCGTGGGCAGAGTTTGGTAAATGGGTATGTGTCCAGAAGCGAAGTTCCAAGCCGCGGCAGCAATTGGTTGTCAGGCACTTTTAGCCCATGCCTTCATTTATTGTTTGTCAACTGAATCGGTCAAAAGGTAGACAACGATTATGCGGTGGCTTCCCTGACGAAGGAGTTGTGCTGTGTTGTGCTAAGATGGGTTGGGTTGGATTGGGTTGGGATGAGTGTCTCGGAGGTGCAGGCACAAGCTGCAACGCTTGGTGCCACATTTTCGGTGAAATTTCGGTTGCAAACTTTGGCAAAACTTGGCTAAGCCAGTGGGTAAGCATGCAAAGGGAGCTCGCATGAAAGCGAGAGTGGGCGCGCTTATGTGGATGGGGCAAAGCTCAGATTTGGCAGAGATTCTTGGGAGGCGGCAGTGAAGGCTAAAGTGAGAGCAAAGATAATTGCTGCATGCTGCATGCCATGCGAGCGGCTGCGGCAAAGTTGGCGACATCCGACTGTGGGTTGGGTTTAATTTGGTGTTTTCTTAAGTGAATCTTGGCCACCAAAGATGAAACAGTACTGGCAAAGACAGCCCAGAAAAGAAGATATAGGAATAAGAACAACAACAAGACAACACTGTCTACATCCTTGTCTACATCGGCAACCACGTTTAGTATGTGCTACTGTGGCCTGGCATTGAGGCTGTGGTCTGACTCGCCTATCTCGATTGCCTCGTCTGCCGTCACCTAACTTTTGAGGAGCCTGGCAGAGCCTGAGCAGTGTCTTCACCTCCTTGGCACGCTTCACTTCGCTTCGGTTTCGTTCGGTCCGTTTCGGTTGTGTTAAGTTCGGTTGCCTTTTTGCGGAGCACCGAATTTATGTTTGTATGGCGGGCATAATTTTAATGAATTTATTTAGGAGCGATAGCAGATTCAGCTCACTTACTTGCTTACTTGTGCATGTTCTCTACTCTCTGAATTGGGAACAATCTTGCTCGCCGGCTTTGGCACTAACGATTATGTTTTTGTGTGTATATGTGTGTGGTATATGTGTGTGTGTGAGCGGCAGACACAATAACGGCGATGCCCGGCGGCAAACAGCAACCAAAATGTGCGGCAACATTTTGGTCTTGCACAGTGGGCTATATGTGGTCTTCGTTTTACTGTGTTCTGCTCTACTTTGCTTTGCTTTGCTGCTGCTCTGCCAACTGACGACGCTTGGTCTGTGCACACAACAAAACAAATCAAAAAAAGAAAAAAAGAAAAAAAGCTAAGAATAAACCGTACACTCATTGCCACACCCTAGTGGCAAAGTGGCGGATGAAGATGGCAGTAGAGAAGAAGAAGCTGAAAAATGTATTAAATTAAATTAACGTCGGTTAATGTGATGTTTTATCTTTGTCTCTGCTGCAGGTTTCGCACATCATCTGGTCGGCATGCACAGTCATCTGCACGCGCCCGACTGGCGAACGCACATGGCGCTTGGCGGTAGGCCGGGCTTTGCGCATGCCGCCGCGCCTTTCTTTCCACATCAGCATGCGGCATTTCCGACGGCGCATGGCAGCCTTGTGGGTACCTTAGAACGACCCGACCTGCGCGGTCTCACTGGCGGTCAGTATTCACAGTCAACCGTCGTCATTCTCTCTAAAATAGCTTCTCATCATGCCTTACTAACCTATTTGTTATTTGCACTCATGCACGCAGCAGACACGCAGCAGCATCTCAGCCAGCTCAGTCAATTATCGACTATAGGTGCCGCGCACAGCACCACCAGCCCGGAGGGTTCGCCGACGACGACGACGTCGACTGCTTTTCATGCGCATGCGAGTGGCTATTCACAGTTGCCCTGCACCACTTCACCGCCGCTCACGACGACGACGACCAACAGCGAACACGAGCACGAACACGAGCACGATCACGAACACGATCATGATCACGAGCATGATCAGGAGCTCGATCATGAGCATGAGAACGACGACAACAACAACATAGATGCCGGCTTCGAGAGCGACAGCATCTCGGTGACCGGTTCGCCTCGTAAGAGTTCCATTGCCGCCGGTGATGAGGAGGAGCGCAACAGTCGGTCGCCAGTGCAGCTAGCGTCGACGTTGCAGCAGTCGGGACAAAGCGCGGGCGTCGATGACAGTCCCGGCAGTGGCGGCGCCTTCACTGCACTAATTCATCGCAATCCGACACTGCGCAAAAGTTCCGCGGAGATCTTCGGCGGCTTCACTACGCATTTTACGCAGGCAGCGCATTGCTTTAATCCGGCACTGGCCGCGCAGCTCTTCCTGCAGAGCCCGTTGCTTCCGCAGCCGAGCCAGTGGCTATATTCGCAGCTCTATGGCAGCTACAGTGAGTTCCCTTGGTTTCGCAATGCCACAACGGCGGCCATGAGCACAGCGGCCGCAGCCACAGCAGCGACTGGTGCAACTGCGGCGGGTGCTGGCGGTGACTGTGGCGGTGTCGGTGTGCGGCCTCTGAGTCCGGTGACAAGTGGACAGGCCATTGGTGATGGCATGAATTTGGTCAAACGCTGCGTTACTCTGATCAGTCACAATGCGCAGGATGCAGAGAACGCGAACCCGAATGCCTCGCCGCCGGTGAGTTCAACGCGACGTTCGCCTTCGCCGTCGCCGGTGGAGACTATTGACTTGGATGATGTGAGCACAACGACAACCACGACGAATGCCTCGAATGCTTCGCGTTCGGCCAGTGGTGGAAGCGTAGGTGGTGGCATGGGTGTGGGTGTAGGCATAGCCATGCCTGTGGGCTCGGGTGCGGTTTCGGTGGGGTCTTCGGGTTTTGGACCGATACGCACGCGTACTCCTAAGCCGACGGATGTCTGGCGTCCCTACTAGCGGCTGGTGGGAGTTCTGAGCGGCTATTTGGCGGGCGTGGGCATGGCCGAGGGCGCCAATGATGATACAGAAAACCATGAAGGCAAGGGTAGGGACGCCACCGCGGAATGTGTTGCCGATGCGGCTAATGTGGGTCTCGATCTAAGCAAGTCCGTGACTGATTACTTAAATGATTGATTTCATTTGAATTAATTGATTGACAGGTGTATTGCATGTGGGTGTATGCAGAACGTCGTTAGGGTTGTGGAGTTGCCATTTTATTGTGAATTATGCCATATCGTGTATCTTGTTGGCAGTTAAGCCAAATGTTAAAAGCTCAAAAGTAAATTAGACTTAAATTAATAAATAATGGAATAAATCAAATTAAATGCGTATGCATTTTAACAATTTTTTTTTAAGCATATAATTATTCCATGATAAGTTATATATATACAGTAGATTCTCACAAATTAGAATCCTCTGAATTTCGATTCTCTAAGAAATTAGAATTGAAGTTTGTAAAACATTAAAGAATTTAAAATTCTAGTTCCTGGGGTCATGTTTTTTTTGTTTTGATTTACCTATGTTATCCGTTATATTGTTATTTTTTTAATTTTTTTATTATTTTTTATTTTGTTGTTTTGCGTTATTTTTTAGTTATTTTTATTTTATAAAATAAAATAAAGCAAAAAAATGAAACCTAGTGTTTTTTTTTAAATAAATTTCCTCCATTTTTCTATTTTTATTCGAATAAAAAAATATCAAGAAATTAGAATATTTCAGAAATTAGAATTACCTCAAATTTGTGAGAATCAACTATATATATATATATATATATAATTACTATATATATATATAAGTGGCACACATATCGAATTTAAACAAATTAGCGTGCAAAAAATGTTTTTTTTTTGAGGATTAATAAGGATTAAAATTTAGAAATTTTGCAATAAACAAATAGATTAAGTCAAATAAAAAAAAGATTGAATCGAAAAATATTACCTGTAGAGATTTTTTTTCATATAATTCATTAAAATTGATATCGTTTTAATTAATAAAAAAGAGTTGACAGTTAAAAAAATAAATAAATATGATTTATATATTTACGTAAAAAATGATAACCATGTTGCACAAACTTTATTGAAATTCCGTTTGTGCACTCGTGTCTAGAATTGTGTTTGAAAAAATTATTGATTAAATTAAAAGTAGGTAATAAAAGAATTGTATAAATTATGCTTAGAAATCTAATAAAAATTAATTAAAAGTTAAATTTATCAAAAATTCAAACAAAAACCTGGTCTATATCTTTCAATCCATATCCCTTAGCAGCGGACAAGAAATTTTTTTCTACATAACATCCAAGTTTATTGTGATATATTTCTGTTTTCAACTTTATATAGCCTGAACATTTCTATTAGACACTTTAATTGTCACAGAATTAAGTTTTTTAACCTTAACCTCAGGTCGAATGCATATAAACAAATTATCAAATAGTGCAAAATGAACTCAATCAGGTCTTGTTAGAAATTTCAGCACTGGGTACTTTGATTTTTATGCACAACTATTGATGTATCAGTGAAGCGTATTCAGCGTCTTATTCGATTTAATCGTATTTTTAATATTGCGTAATGAATTATGGCGTAACAACGCTGGTCCGTTATTTATTCTTATTTATTTTATTTCTAATATCGTCTTCACGGAAGTGGATTGATCATCCAAGCACAATTTGAGACGTTGAGGCTATTAAATTCGAATTTCTTAGTCTCAAATTCTCTAGTTTTGATAGTTGATTAGTTTTTCTATATTTATTTTTTGCTTTTTTGCACACACGGTACTGTGGCTGGGTTTAAACTATTCTGTTAAATTTTCAAACCATCTAACAAAAAATGGGAAAGGGTATATTAAAGGAAATTTTTATTATTATATTCAACCTATAACATAAAGCTGTCATAGGAACAATCGGCCGAAAAACTACATTTACTGAGAAACACATTTTGGTTTATTAAGATATTGTTACCAAATTTCGGATTTAATGATTTTAAGTAACATCCAATCATATTCCTGAATATGATAAATATCGGTTTACTATAACATATAGGTACCATAGGAACGATCGGCCGAAAAATGGGTTTTACTAAAAAAAAATTTTTTTTCCTTCAGATATCCTTACATAATGAATACAAAATATTAAAGCAACAAAAAATATATTCAGTTTTGGATTGGGTACAGGGTTTTCTATAGTCGGTTACGTCCGACTATAGCCATGCCTTTCTAGTCTTGAAATACCGTTATCAAAGCATAGGCTAACATCACGCCTTAGTTACCATTTACTGATTGAGTGCATTTTTGCTTCTCTTTTTATCGTTTCATAATGATAAGACACCAGTCGACAATTAGGTCCCGCTGCTGTTTAAGGTATTGAGCACTTGTTGTTTTTTTTTGATATTTAATTGAAATTATACTCGTTTTAACTAAAACGCAACGAGCTAAAATACTGTCGGATAAAGAACGTGGCAAAATATTGGCAATTAACGACTCTGGACTATCAATATTGGACATAACGAAAAAAATTAATAGAAGTCGATACGTAGGACGCAAGTTTTTAAGAAATCCTAAGTTGCATAATATGTTACAGCCAAATGTCAGAAAACTGGCGCTATCTGATCGAGAGCAGTGAATTGTGATTAAAAAAAGTTCAAATGCATTCGATGTCGTACATAATAAAACCACAATTTGACATACTCAAAAGCGTTGAAAACATTTGAAATTATCAAAAATAACCAAAGCCCCCTACATTTTGCCTCGTCATAAGCTAGCGCATCTTCGATTCGCAGAAGAACAACTATACACAGATTGGGAAACAAGACGTTATTGGCATTTATCTGAAAATTCATGAATAAAGACATTATTTTTCAAAAAGATTGTTTTTTCGGTCGAGAAAAAATGGAATCTTGATGGCCCTGATGGTTATCAGTGCTATTGGCGAGATTTGCGAAAGGAGCCCGTTTACTTTTCCAAACGAAATTTCGGAGGAAGCTCTGTAATCTTTTTAATCGAAAGCTACACTTGAAATTCAATTAGTTTCATCGCGAATGAAGGGCAGGGACTAGTGCGAAAAATAAATAATCAATAATCAAATAATCGCCAATATAGCAACACTGAGGAATTAAAGACTGCAATTACTACTGAATGGGCTAATCTTGACGGAAAACTTAAAAAAATTACATTGTTTTACATTGCTGAGGCCAGTGGAGCTTCATTTGATTACTTATTATTTCATCACGTGCCAAAAAAATCACAAACACTATGTAAATTTTGTTTATTATTAAAAGTGTCTTATGATTTTGAAACGACTCAAAATATGGTTTTTTTTGTTTTTTTAAATTTTGTTTCATAATAAAATAACGATAATGTTATTGAATTTTGTATAATTTGTTGGTGTCTTATAATTTTTAAATGCACCTTATATTCATCGCTAAAATTGTCAACATTGTCAGTTTTCCTTTATTTTCCCCTAATGAGTTTTAATGTTTTTTTTTAGTATATTTAACTAAAATTGTATTTTGTTTTTGCTTGCTCTGTTTTTTCTTTATGACATTTGTATTTTATTTTCATTGTTAGTTGTTGTTGTTGGTGTTGTTGATGATCAAACCTCTGCAGTTTGCTGAACTATATTCAAATTTATGCCGATTGGATGTTGCCAACGCCCGGCGAGCTGCGATAATCAGCGCCAAGCAATGCTTTTAAGAAAATTAATTCGTGTTCTTGTTAAGTTGTTTCCATTTCATTTTGTTTTTTTTTTTCTTTTGTTTTAAAACTAAGCAAGCAGACAAAAGGGGTGCAACAAAGTTGTTGTGAAATTTTAAGCGATATTCTAGCAAAATTCGAAAAAATAGCCCCAAAAGTCAGTAAAAACAATCGCGTAAAAGAAACGCAACGGATCAGGGGCATGGTACGGCAGAATACTGTAAAAAAGAAACAACACAAAAAACAAAAAAAAAGTGAAGAGTTGACTACAAAACTTGAAAAACGTAAATCGCGGCAAAAGCAGTAAACAAACAAATAGCAAAGCCGAAGGAGTAAGCCAGGAAAGTAAAGGCAACGGAAGTTCGAGTAAAAAGTTTAAAATGAATGGTTAAACTTGAAAAGGAAACCGAAACGGCATTTGGCAAAGAAAAGGACAAGCGGCATGAAGGAAAAATCATCGCTGGGAAAATTAAAATAATTAGAAAAGTGCGCAACTTTACGTAGGCAGACAGGCAGCGAGGCGGGCAGGCAGGCCCGGGGGATTGGACGTTCAAGCGAACATCGGATTAAGTTGTTTCACTGGTAAACGGGTGATTAGTTGAGTGTGATTATGCTCGTGTTTGGGTCAAGCGTCTGCGTTGCCAGCGTAAATCTACCAAGTAGGTTTCATTCGTCCAATGTCCAATTTGGGCAACTGGCAGACGGGCAACCCGGCATCCCGCCAGTCAATCGGCCAGCAGCGCGCATTGGCATAAGTATTGGTCTGATACCAAAGCGTGAATGGAGCACGCCAAAAGTACGTAGCGTAAATTGAGAGCAATTTATTAATTTCCAAATTTTGTTGGGCGACAGAAGCAGCGGCAGCGGCAGCAGCAGCAGCAGGGGCAGAGGCGGGCATCTACGTTACCATTGAGCGCAGGCATGTGGCAACTCATGTGTTTCGAAATTAATTTTGCGTTTCCTGTCTTGGAAGTTATTTTGATTGATGTATATGAATCACTAACATACACATAAATACACACGCACACACATTGCACGCAAGTGTGTGCTTGGAAATTGCTCAACAAAGAGTCAAGTTAAATTTATTACGTACGTACTTTCCCTAATGACGACATAATTAGCACAGCACAAAGTGAGAACGTGCCACCCAATCCAAAGGCTCCACTCGTGCCTCCTTCCCTGCCTACACCCCCTGGCTCCAGTACCTACCACCACCCACTGCTACCTCGTGCTGCCACAACACACTTGGTTTGAGTTGCTTGCTATTGGCGTTGACGTTGCCGTTGCCTGTCAGGCGAATCTTATGCCGAAGGGGGGCAGATAATGACATAAAGTCAAATTGCTTGCATGCCAACGCACGTGTGTGCCCTAAATGTGCACCTTGGCGCCAAAGCTGGCACTCCGTGTGAGTGAATAGCATTGGGCTAGGAGCTGGAGCTGGCGCTGGGGTTGGGGCTGGCTGCGGCATAGGTGCGACTCTCGCCAGAAATGTTAATTGAAAGCCATCACGGAGAATTTGTACTTCAACTTGTCGCACACATGCATGCATTTGAATATTTGCATGCGTTCTTGTTAGGAACTGGAAGAAGGATAATGAGCGCGATGCCGATGCTGATGATGATAACGATGATGGCAGTGATGAAGATAACAATGACATTGGTACGGTTTTCTGTCTTGCTTATGAAGATGTTTCGTTAGCCTATTGTGCAAAATTCGCACCTCTGACTTTGTAGAGACAAACGATGCGTGTGGCAAGTTTTAATGTGTTGACTTTTGCAGCCTCAACGGTGACGTTGATGTACTCTGGATAGATGCCAGTTTGAGTAATGGCAAAATGCGCTTCTAGTGAAGGGCACAACGACTAGTCAGGGGCATTGATGATCTATATCTGAGTGAACTCTAAGACGACAAGCGCCAAGCGTTTGGGATATACTTATAATCAGTAAGGAGGTGACGGACGCCGCTCTGGACACAGATTGACTATGTACCAAGAACTGGTAACAGATTGACTATGCAGTACTGGATGATACCAACTGGACAACTAAAGTAAAGGCCAAGTAAAGTAAAGTAAGCTTAACTTTGTTTATCTGCGACTGACGGACACCAGGAGCCGGTTCACATTAAGTAACTAACGTGGGTCTGCCAAAAACATTACCAGTACCACTTTTTTGCTATAGAAGTTTAGTTCGTGTCGAAAAAAAGAGATATTATGAAGAAAATACATATTATGTGGGACTCCTTTAAGCGCATAAAGACTAGATCTAGACAAGAGGGCCTTGCAATAGTGCACAATTACTTCATCTCAGTCCTCTAAATGTTAGATAGCGGAAGGAACAATATTTGTTGTTGTCATCAGAGATTTTACATATTTTCTGGCATTTGCATTTAGCATATCTGTAGAGTTTTGACAATTTCACGTGTCAGCAGGTAATTGAGCTCAGAGCAATTTGATTAAGCTTGACACATTTTGTGCAAATTGTCGCCAGCTGGTGTGTAGGGGTGATTGGGTGTTTGTGTGTTTGGTTGCCCGTGTATGTGGTAGCTGCCAATTATATTTTAAACTCACACAAAAGTGAAAAATATTTGAATTTAATTTTAAACAAGTAAAAACACATGCGTAGAAGCTGTGCTAACCGAGGAAACCAATGCCAGCATGAAAATTTCTATTTAACGCTTGAGCGCAAATGCTTCGGCACTTTTGTTATCCTTGCCGCCGACAACGTCGCTGTTGTCGTTATTACCGTTATTCTGTTTGGATCATCACGATACCCTTCGCCCGCTGTCACCCAGGTACACACAGTCACTCATTCAGACTAGTGAAGAAAAGACTAGAGTTACCAACTCAAGCCAAGCCAATTCGAGCTGAGCCAAGCCAAACCAAGCAGAGTTATTCATTCAGTCGAACGTATTGTCCTTTGGTGTTGCTTTTATACAGGCCCGTTGTCCTGGGCAACAATTTATTAGGTGAACGAGACAGAGATCGAGTACAACAATGGCAGCGTCGACATCTACGTCAAGTGAAAGTCAAATTGAGGCAAGCTATGTACCTTACGGTAGGAGTGAGTCAATCTTAAAGTCTTCCGGTTGCGGAAGCAAAGAAAGATGAAGAAATGTATGACACGTTGACATGACGCAGGTCGTCACTGGTAACGAACCAATGCACTCAAACCACCGTCCTCTTTGCTCTTCTCTCGCCCCATCCAAGCAATGTATACGCAATTAAATTATATAGCAAAAATTGTCGAAAATGTCGAAAAACGAGACGACGAAATCAGTTTCCTGTGCTGCCACTTCCACTGGCAATGCCACTGACACTTCCACTGCTGCTGCTGCTGCTGTTGCTGCTGCTGTTGCTGCTTTGTTAATCATGCCTTGGTTAGCCATAGCAGCGCAAATCCTGTACGCAGCCGGTGTCAAAGGTGAAATGAAGTCGACCCTCGACACAGTCATGTTATGCTATATGCCAAGTCACACCCGCTTACGACGTCCGAGCGCAAGTGTTGATTTGCTTTCAACAACAACAAAATCAAAAACAACAACCACATACACATACTCGCACGGTTGCACATCGCACACACCCGCTTCAGATTTTGTCATTTTGAGGGTATTTTCATCTTAAACGAGTTTTCATTTTTCATTTTTTTTTTTTTTGTTTTTTCTTGGCGATTTTCTGCAGGCATAAAATTTAATTTTATCTGTCTCGCAGTGCCTTCGGGTGTGTTCACGGTGTGTATGTGTGTGTTTATGTGCGGATTTTAGTATGTTAATTTGGTATTTTAATGTCCTTTTGCTGTAAGGACGCAGCTGTTTGTCAGTTCCAACTCATAAGTCAAGTTAATTTTGTATCATTTATTTGGCATTTTCAACGCTACATAAATTTTTCCTTGTCTTGCTTGCCTGCTTTTCACATAGTAAGTACATATGTCCATGTCGCACACACTCTCGTATGCACAAGTACACATAGATACGTACACATAGGTGTCAAGGATAATATGCCATTAACCAGCTGAATGTCTGCTGGCAAAGTCATATTCGAAACTTTGATTGCTTTGATTCCGTTCATTTAACCGAGCGTCGCGCCTGCAATAGCCGATTGCTTGCAAATGCTCTCCTTAGCAGACACGCAGCAGCACAAATAATTCGCAGCTAAGTCAATAAATTCTGCATGAACATTTTTATCAGAATACTGTCAATGTTTCACAAACTATTCATCTTTAAGTTCTATAAATATAAATTTCTCAGTTATACTTTTCGCAGACGTTATACTTTATAGCTGACCATGTCGAATTTGCATCTTAATAGAGATATACTTGAGGTATATAGGGTGATATAAAAATTATTTGCGGTTTTGTGTCTCTAGATGTTGTTGATACCTATAGGTTATGCAATAGATCTGTAATTTGACGCTCACGTAAAAAGTTATATTGATTTGAAAATGAGTGAAATATCTGAAGAAATACGCCATGGGATGCTGTTTTAGTATGAAAAAAGTCAAACCGCTGCAAAAAACTGCAGAAGTCTCTCGGGTTGCTTTGGATCACATATCGTTTTTAGAGTAACCAAAATCGAGGTCCACAAGCTCCTACGGTAAATGTGTAATGTAGCAAAAGTGACTTTGGCCGCTCGCAGATTGCTTTGCGATGCAAATTCTCTATTAAAAAATATAACAATAATTCAGTAATTTTCATTTGAATGCTTGCTACGTGTGGAGAAGGAGACCAACAGAGTGTGTGCGAATGAGAAGGTGGTATGGGTAAGTGAAACGCTCTGATAAATGGCGAAATAAATGTGCGAACACTAACACAAACGGAAATCAATCATTAATTTTGCGTCAATGCCAATGACAATAATAACAACATAAATATCAACAATAATAACAAGAACAACTAAATAGTACGCATTCCAAGCGTATGTGGGTAGCCAACGAACTTTTTGGCTAAACAGAAGTAACGGCCGCCGCGTCACCGTCAATGGCCAATGATCACCCCGAGCAGTGAGTGAAGGGCAGTGAATGAGGCCGCAAGTGGTGAGTACTGAGAGATGAGCGGTAAATGGCGTGTGGTATGTGGTGTGAGGCGTGTGACGAATGGTGTGCAGTGAACATCGTCAGCGGTGTTGACTTTGAAATGATTTCTGAAAATTAAAATTTATCGTAGTTGCACATTAAAATTGGTGTCACTTTTTTTTTTCGTATTTTGTTCTTTATGTATTCCAGTTCTGCTGTCTTCGTTCTATGTTTCTTCGTAATTTTGAAAATCATTTATTCATTTGTCTTCGTCCTCCTTGCCAACATTACTGCTGCTGTTGCTGAAGCTGCACTGCAGCAACGATGGTTCCACAACTCAGCAGTTGTACGCAACAATGTCAGCAGAGCGACAGTCTGTCTCTGTCTGAAGGTGTCAAGACGAGCTGAAGGCGTGACAGTGCTTCAATTTTTAATCAAAACCCGTCAAGAAGCACATCATTAATTCTGTATTGCCATCATAGCCACACCCACGGGAACCCCCTTTACCTAATACTCATTCTCCATTCCAAATACTGTGCCATCCGTGGCGCACACACGCAGACATTGCGTAAGTCGAAGCATAGCATCTGAATATTTGCATACTTTGTGAACTTCTCACACTTATTGGGGTCTATTTGACCAACGTCTTCGACAAATTAAATAAGCAACCCGGTAGCCCCCTCGTTCACTACTCCTTGCTCGGTTGCAGTTTTTAAACTTTAAGTACAAAGTTTTATTAAGAACCTTTTTTTTTTAAATAAAATGACCACAATGTCCTGTCTGACAGACGTGGTCTGCCGGACAGTGGGTCGCTCGGTCGGTAGGTGGGTCCGTAGGTCGGTCGGTCGTTTTGTTTGTCGTGTGGAAAGTGCGGACAGACTTGCTTTGGCCGCTATGCAAATGCTAATTTAAAATGTTTGAAAAACCTTTGAAACTTTTGATCTCTTGATTTTCCGTATCAATTAAGTTGTTGCAGCATTTTGATGAGCTGCTTTGCGCGCCGCCCCCTGTCCCGCTGCCTCAGTATCGAACCCATGTTCGTCGTCATCACCTCACAATGTTTGTGGTATTGTGCGTCTGTCCGTCCATTTGTCCATCCGTCTGTCCGTCCTTCCATGCATCTGTCTGCTGTCCGTGTTTACGAATAGCAAGTGGCGGGTGGCATTGAGTTGAATGGCTCGTTGGTTCCGTTCGATTCCGTTCTGTCAATAGTAGCAGCGCACACCAAATAAGCACGTAATGATGTTTACCATGACTTGCAATTAAAAAACAAGCGACGCGTCAGCGCATTGCAATTCATGTACCGGAAGGCATTGGCCAGAAAGCCACCCAACCGCCGAAACGTCCCAACCGCCCCGGCCTCCGCATCATGCTACCTATATTCGTTGGAGTTTTTCACAGCAACTGATGCCTATTCAATTCAATGCAGTAACAAAACAAAAAAAAAGAAAAACAAAAAAAAAAAAACAGAAAAGCACACATAAAGAAAAAAAAACACCAGAAAAGCTAAAAATAAATTCGATCACGCTGCAACTACGTTTTAGAACATCCTGCCCCGCCATATCCCGCCTTCAGCTAACTTGCCTTGACTGAGGTGCAAATGCCAAACCCTATAATCTCGTTAATGAAATGAAGGGTAAACGTACGTCAAAAGTTTTGATGCTGCAGCAGCGAATTCATTTGCCTTTGTAGGTTGCTGTTTGCTTTTCTTTTTTTCCACTCTTCCCTGCTACTTTTATTTATGTTGTTGTTTTATTGTTTTTTGGGTATGTGATTTTGTTGTGGTTGTTGGCTCTTTTAGTTGCATCCTCTTTGTATGTATTAAATGACGAAGGAGTGGTCAGTTGCGTACGTAGCTGCAGAACTAACTGAACGACGCCGTACGCAGCCGGTTCCACGCAACGCACACATACAACGGTAGCCCAAACACAATTGAAATGTTTGGCTTCTGCTTAGTAATCAAAGTGCACACGGTCAGTGCAGGCCAATAGCTTTACTGTAGTCTTTAATTGAAACACTCAACGGTCAGCAGCTTTAAGACATTTTATATCCTGATATGCTGTTTGATCTTTCCAAATAGCCAATTAATGAAAAGTAATATTCACAAAATAAATAAGTCTCAGTAGAATGATTTCGCACTAAATGTGCAAATTATAGTAACATAAAATGATGACGACGGCTAATAAGATTTTATTTTCTTTTGCTAACTTATTTCATTTATTTACTTCATAACTATACTTTGTGTTGCATGTCTCAATAAAAATTTATTTCTTGAAACTTACACATATACTCACACTCACACACAGGGTGATTGGACGCGACAATATGCCCAATTAAAGCCAGTGCCAATGCCAGGGCAGTAGGCAGCGAAGAACTTGTTAAGCAAAGGCACAGATGGGCCTTAGATGAGAGAGAATATTGCGCCATGCATTTGCGACGTTTACATATACAAAAATATCTTTAATGCAAGGGGAGAACAGCATTTGAATTCCTGTTGAAACTTGGCCAGGCACTATGTCGCTTATATGCGAACCAGCGAACCCAGGGATAATGCGAACAGGAACAGGAATCGTTACAAATGCAATGAACAAAAGTTAAATTTGCTTTGTCTAAACTCAAAATAAACACTACCAGCAGTGACAGAATCAGCAGCAGCATCAGAAGCAACAACAACATGCACCGCAAAACATTTTGTTGGACACGACATTTTTCCAACAGGAATGTTAGCGTGGGGCGACTCCGCTTGGTGGGCAATGGCTTGAAAGCTGCTGGGTTGGCGGGTGCCACATCACATTATGGGGTGTGACGCTGCTCAGAGTCGGTTCAGTTGAGTTTAGTTTAGGCGCCTTGCAGGAGCACTCCAAGAGGAACATGCTTTGTCACAGGAACTGTGTACCGTTACATAACATAAAGCAGCGCCAAACTTTGCGTGCAATATCAGCAGAAATGCAAAGCGAGAACAACAACAACAACAATAACAACAGGCAGGCGGCAGGACGTCGCATGCATTGGCATGGCAACAACATGTAATTTGCAGAGCGCAAAGCAACCAAACCAGCAGCAACCGTAGAAGCAGCAGCCAAAGAGAGAATCAAGGCAACGGCAACGGCAATGATAGCGACAGCGACTAAACAGAAATCGCATAGCCAAGCGGGGCAAGGGCGGGCGGACGCGAAGTTCGCGGCAGAGAATGGTAGCTCAAGCAACGTGCTTGCGAGCTGCGTGTGACAAGCAACAACATGGCGACCAGCTATGCCCGGTTTCGTCTACGCATTCAACGCGCGCGCACAAGTGACGGTACTGGCGCCTAAAATTATGCAACGCTGCGTTTATTTTTGTGCGCGAACCTAGGCGCGACATTTAATGAGGCCTGCTCGAATACCGCGACACTGCTGGCTCCCGTCTCCCATGTCCACTGTCCATTGTCCACTGTCCCCTTCCCGTGCCACTGACAGCCGTTCAAACTCCGGCTCACGTTGAGTTGACAGTGGCACAAGCCGAGGCTTGAAGCCTGAGGACACCCGCACAGCACACTATGCTACGCTTCAGTCAGTTTGATATGGGTTTCGTTTTATATTTTGCACAGACAAACTCATACAAACACACACACACACACACACACATACACATATAAACACTCACAGTGCAACCAAGCGAACTATTCGACCCGCCATGCATATTCAGTCCCTCTACTTCGTAGTTTCCTCCTGACTCTGCACTGCCTGTGACTGTGTCACTGCCATTTTAGACGTATTTCCCATTGTTGTTCTTGAAATTACTATTTCGGAAATGCGCTGCCAGCCTGACATCGAGCTACAAGGGCGGCCTACCCACCTATCTACCTACCTATCTGCCCACCTACCTGCTCACCTTCTTCCTGTCTACCTACCAAACGACTGACCAAACGACCGACCATTCATCCTTCCGTTCAATCGTTGTCGTCATCATCAGGGTTGTTGTTATTGCTGTTATTTGCTATTGTATGCTGTTGACTTGACGCTGCAATAATGAGTCGGTAATTTGATGTCGCCTGTGCGCAAAATTGCTGAATTACGCGCCGTTGCTAACCATGCAGGGATACGCGTATAAATTTATTTCCATATCTTTATATGTACACATACTCTTACATATATATACATATATACACGTGTAACATATACAAATATATATATATACGTACAGTTATAGTTGGATAATGGCAATAGCCGGAACTTAACATGCGACTGCGATACATCAATGTCAGATCAGACAACGGTCAAAGCCTTACTGTGCGATTTATTCAATTAAGAGTTGACAGCGCACAGCAGGCAAAAGGATGTGGGCTGCATTGCAGCTCAAGATCGTTCAATGGCTAGTTTAAGCATTCGCTGCAACTAAACGCATGTGGCACATGAGTCAACAGCTAATATCCAACAGTAAACAATCAAAAGTAGAAGCTGCATTGCAACTCGCAGCTTTAACATAGTCAAAGCTGACAAAGTGAGTGAAAAGGAAGATAGTGACGCTGACGGCGACGGCAATTTATGTGCAACAATAAACTTGTAACGTGAACAGGAAAAAAGGAAACAAAACAAATCAAACGGCTAATGAAGTCAAGTGGACAAATCTATACATTCGGGCGGTTGGCCAGTTGGGGGGTCATCAGATGAAAGCGTGCCTCGGATATCCTTGCGCTGTGGCACGCGTTCGTACTGCGCCTAAAAGTAGACGCGCAAATGTGATTTTATTTGTTATGCTTCTTGTTCGCTTATTTATTGTATTTGTGAGATCCCAAAGTAGCCAATGAATTATTTATTTGGATTTATTTGAGGCCAAGTAAAACAAATGACCGTACAAGTGAGAATAACAACATCGAAGTGAGTAAGTACAACAATATGGGCAATATGCGTACTAAATGACTTAAACATTACTGCCAGGTTAGACATATAAGACAGAAAACTGGAGGGGGACTGTAAGAACACAAAGCAAAGAATAAGAAGGGAAAATAAGAAAAACACAAAGTAAATTAAGCTAAGCTACTTTGTGATTTCCTTTGCGGAAGCTGATTAGCCAAAGTCGCAAACGCCGATGATATACTTTGGCACGCCAACTGCGAAGGTGGTTGCTCGCTGAACATATGCCGAAGGACGCCAAGGACTGGCAAAGACGGCCCAACGACTGGCAAGGGCCGGCGCTGACTGCCTTATGTGATGGCTTGTGGAAATTTATAACGCCTTTGGGGAGTAACTGCCGTTTTTTCCATTCGTTTATTTATATTTGTTTTTTTTTTTTTGTTTTCTTCCTGCCTTTTGTTTTTCGTTTTTGTTGTTTTTTTCCTTAGTTTTTTAGTATTGCCTACTTTTGTGCGCCTGCCCCTGTGCAGTATAATGCTGGTTGTGTGCAAGCGAGTGGGAAATGAAGCGATGTAAAACGTTGCATTGTTAAACGACTCATAATCGAAATTGCTCGCAGGTGGCCAAGGACTTGACCAATAATTTAATAATGTACTCAGACGTTCAGCAGCTGCGGCGCTGTGGCAATTCTCGTTATGCGTATGTCGCCGCGAAGCTGTCGACTGCAGAATAGAACTCTACTCGATGGGTTTCAGAGTGCAAAGGCATGTTGTTTAATAACTTGCCGTGCGGGTAAAAACAATCGTACTCGCACCAAAAGAAACTTAGCGTCTAAAGGACTCACGGTAGGGGCCATTAACAAATGAACTTTGAACTGTGGCGGATTATTTAAGTCTTGTTACTGCTTTGCGGCTCTGTTCACTTGCTGCTGGGGCAGGCGCCTCGGCTCAGATGGTGTACAACAATGAATTCAAATATAAGTCGAATAAGACAGTGTAAAACTAGAAAAGTAGGGGCCGTCGGGCGTACCCGACTATAGAATATATTGTACGCAATGCAAAATTCAATATACTTGTATATATTTTTTTTTGCCTTAACATTTTGTTTTGATAATATAATGGTATATCAAAAAAACAAAGTTTTTCTCAGTAAATGTTGTTTTTCCGCCGATCGTTTCTATGGCAACTATATGTTATAGGTAGAATATCGAAAAACCAAAAAAAAAATAACGATTTTTTTGCCTTTGGAATTGGAGAGTTTTCGTGTCAAATTTGGAGGTTGTAGATCTAACCGTTTCCGAGATCCGTTTGTTCATACATATAGACAGATGGACATGGCTAGATCGACTCGTCTTTTGATGCTGATTTGCACAACTTTAATATACCCTTAACCATTTTTTGGCACAGGATATAAAAAAGGAGGAAGCAAGAAGCAGCAAAACAAATGCCCACAAGCATGTGCTGCGTATATGAGTGTGAGACGTGTAGAAATCAAAACACTCAAGAAATTAATCAAAAGTCGAAGGCGAGAAAATGATTCATGGACGTGCAAATAATTTCGGCACAAAGGTAACAAATACTTTGATAAACATAAATCACAATGAACAAAAACGCACGCACACACATATGCTCACACATACACACAGTCCTCACGTACACATGCATGACCATAATGTCAAGACGGCAGGACAACAGGCAGCAACGCCAGCCAGTTTCATTGCTAACAAGTAAAAGGCAAAGCAAACTCCACATGCTCAGCAGCCTCAGCAGGAGCAGGAATATAACCGCATATTGGTCTAAGGCGGAAGATAAATGATAACGGAAATAACTGTACCCTTGTAGTAGGCCTCCTGCTTATGCTCCGGCTTCTGTTCCTGTTTCGGTTTCTGTTGCTGCCCCTGAAGGTCTTTGGGCGTTGAATACTTTCAGGCGATTTCCTTGTCGAGGCTAACAACAAATTGCTTATTGAATGATTAAATGTCGTGCAGCTCGGAAGCGCTATCCTTGCCTGGCCTTGCTTTGCCTTGCTAAGCTATGCCTTGGCTTGCGGCTGCAGCAACAACTACAACAACACACACACACCAGCAATATAAAATTTTTTGTTTTGTTTTTTTTTGCTTTCATTTTAACACTCACGTTCGTGCGAGCGTGCGTGATTGCGTGCGTATTTACGCTTGTTCGCCCATTCACAGGCGTTCGCCAGTTCGGTGGCTCTTCGCATCATAAATCATTTGTGCGTGTATCTTAGCTGGCTGCTGGCGCGGATTCACAGCCTGTCGTGCCAAATGTAGTCGCCAGGATGCTCGTGCGGGTATAACATATGAATTGGAAATTCCTTTAGCCTTTTACTTTCTCCTTCCACATTTTTTTCTTCTTGTTGCGGCAGCCGGTAGGTCGGAGGCTAGCTTGGGCCAGCCGAAATGCCAACGCGTGTTGACGTGCGTGAAATTCTTTGGTAAAGGATTCTATTTCAAGGATGTAGGCAAGTGTATCTTTGGTTGCTCTGTCATCATATTTGCACGTTCCTTACTCGCTCGACTCGACTCGACTTCATTCTACTCGATTCAGATCGCATCAGTTTGGTTTGCTTTGGTTCAGTTCGTTGTGTTGTTCTTGTTTATTTAAAGTAAACTGTTTTCATTTGTTATCCTCGTGCTCGCATTGTCCTTGCTTTCATTGGTGTTTTTGGCCATAAATCCTGCGAACGTGTTTTCAGATTTTGGTGCTAATTTTTTTCTGCTTCGATTTGGCATCGGCATTAAAATCTTTCGTGGGTTATTTGGCTACACGCAGTAGCAGTCGTCGGCATCGCCGCCAGCCAGATAGCGGAAGTTGCTTATATACGTACTTAAGGCTACGCTTTCATATGCATATCAATTCCCATAGCTGCCAATAGTAAAAACAATGAAAACAATTACAACAACAACAGATAAAACAACAACAACAACTGCTGATATTATGTTTTAGTATGTTGACAGTGTCGTACTTGGAAATGACTTCGTTTCTTGTGTTTTTTATCTCAATTTTATGCCTTTTTTTTGTATGTGTTCCTTTTTTTGCTGTATATAAAGCGAGTAACGGCGATAATGGCGCAAGTTTTCACTTAAACTAAATACTTGACAAGACACACAAGTGAAAAAGTTAGCAAAAATACATTGCAGCAACATACACACACTTTCCTAATTTTTTCTTTATTTTGGCATTGCAATTTGCATTATTCATCAATAATCTATGACCATTTGTCAATCACCAAAGGCATTTGAGGGTGCACTGCACTCTGTTCAAGTGATGTTAGCAGATACAGGAGCTAAGCCACTAAACTATGAAAGCAAAGCTACTAATTCTTAAACTTCATTATGTGTTTCAAATCTGCATGTGATGATTTTATCTTTGCTACCAGTTGATAATCTTAAGTTAGCTTTCAAAGGCATAATTTTCCAATATTTGTGTACATATATTTTTTTAACTATTCTTCTTAGGTGTTAAACAATAAACAACAAAAATAAAAACAAATAAGAAAACCTACTTTGAAATGAAAGCAATACGTGACGAGTCGCAAACACTCTTCCGCATTCGTCCGCCCTATGGCTGCGCCCTCCTGCCCGTCAGCACTTGGCACGCTCGTGCGCATTTTAACAATTTTTACCGCCAACGCTAGATTTAATTAAACCAAAGACTTGATTTATGAACGAAAGGATTCGGCGGCGTCCTGCATTTCGCACGACATCCATTAAACCTGCGGCATGGTAAGAAAGCTTCAACGACAACGACGCCAACGTCGGCAGCGACACGGACGACGACGACATCGAGCAAATGGAGTGGAGCGAAGCAATGAAATCAACGGATTCAGTTGGTGGGCATTTAGCGCCTGCAAGCAGCAAAAACCGAAGCCGAAGACGAAGTCTTGCGACTGCTCTCTGCGTTTTCGTCCTTGTTGTTGTTGTCGAAGTTGTTCAGGTTGTAATAATGAGTATCGGCAAAGGCAGCTAAAAAAAAATATAAAAAACAAAAAAAGAATAGTGAATTGGGTACAGTGTATTCTATAGTCAGTCCGACTGTAGATCTGGCTTTCTAGTCTTTTTTGTGCTTGTTTGTTGTAAGAGCATCCTCAGGATAATAAAGGATTTCAATTGTTCGAAACCAACGCCCGGAAACGGAAATGGCACGAATTCCAGTCAGGCAGTCGGTTAGCTTTTGAGGCACTTGGTCTGGCATGGCTTCATACGGCTGCTGCTGCCGGCGACGCTGCTTCTTTTCCTATTTTTGAAATAATTTTTTTGGTTTTTATCTGTCGTGTCCTTGCTATTTGCATGTATTGATTTAAAAATTGATTCTGCCTTTGTTTTACACACATACTAACATGTATTTGGTGTTTCTCGTATTTTTTACCCATGGCTTACTAAAAACAAAAAAAAAAAACAAAACTAAAAATTAGAAAGGTAGAGCTATATTCGGCTAAAGAATACCTTGTACCCAACCCACAATTCAATGTTTTTTTTTGTTTCAATATTTTGTATTAATTATGTAACGTTATCTAAAGAAACCAAAAATTTTTTTTGTTAGTAAAAGTAATTTTTCTGCCAATCATTCCTATGGCAGCTATATTCTATAGTAAACGGATAATCATCATATTCAAGTACATATATGATTGGATATTACCATAAATTATTAAATCCTAGATTTGGTAAAGATATCTTAATAAATAAAGAAGTTTTTCTCAGTAAATGTTGTTTTTCCGCCGATCGTTCCTATGGCAGCTTTATGTTATAGATCGAATGTCGAAAGAAAATAAACCCGTTATGCCTTTGGGTTAAGAGAGTCTTCGTACTAAATTTGGTGATTGTAGGTCTAACCGTTTCTGAGATCCGTTTGTTCATACGAACAGACATACAGACGGACGTGGCTGCCTGTTAAATACATTTGCACAAATTCAATATAGCCTTTTCTATATATATATATATATAGCCATTTTTTGGTACAGGGTATAAAAACAAAAAATAGAAAAAAATAAAAACAAACAGTGTGATCTGGGATGCTGCATAATGCTGGGCAGGTACATGTTTTAATTAGCAAAATCAAAAAGTCTTTTGCGCATCACCTGCTGCCTGCCCTCTTCGTGCTCTCGCTGCCGCACTCACCCCTGCGCTGCTTAGCAAATGACTCCAAGTCTTGGGCCATCACTTAAACTTTTGCGAACGTGTTTTACCAATGTTTTGGCCACAATTCAGCTCACGCTCTATGGAAAATGTTGCTTAAGTTCTCCTTCTTTTTCTTCTTCTTCTTTACGCCGTTGTCGTTGTTGTTTTTGTTATCAAAAATAATTGTTGCTGTTGATGTTGTTATTTCTAAGAGTTTGGCATTTTGTCTGTCATGCGAAAAATTTTAATAAATATGAATTTTGTTTATTTTTCATGCAGAGTATGCAAAAATATCTGATTTTTGGTGTTCTTGTTGTTGTTGTGTTTTCTGTGGCTGCTCTTGTTATTGTAAAAATCAAAGCAGCAGTCACAATGAACACACAATAAATTCATAGTGTATCCGTGTGTTGTTGTTTTCTCCTTGTTGTTGTTGTCTCACAATCTGAATTTAAGTCGCCATGGCTTTGCACACCAGTGTCTGACGGCCCCTCGGCCACTCAGCAGGTTTGCCGCTCAGTTTCTCTGGCACTTGGCTGTGCTTACTTTTTTTTCTTTTTTTTTTCATTCCACTCATATTGCTGGCCCGAAAACCGCCAATGGGGCCGACATCAACCTCAACGGCAGCCACTGGCATATAGCTTACGTATGTACGCCCGCGCCTCCCGTCGAATTATTTTGGCATAAATTTGTAAATATTTTCGCTTTTGTTGGTTTTCAAACGAAGCCTGCTCTTGTAGTCCTTCATGTTGTTATTGTTGTTGTTGTTGCTATTATTGTTTTATTTTATTTTATGTGCCTTTTCGTATGGAAAATTTTGTTTTTGCTTATACTCGTAGGTTTCTAAAACCAAATAAATAAATACATAAAAAAAAAATCAACAACATAATTTCACCAATAGATGGCAAGCAGGCAGCTAGTCAGTCAGTCAGATAAGCAGCCGCCCATTGTATCCAAAAGCCGAGATTACAAGCCAGGCGAGCCCCATGCATCGTCCTGACGCTGCTTGACTGCTTTCGACTAATTCTGCGTATTGCCATCGTAAATCTTTTCATTAAGTAAACTTTTCATAAGTTACCGCCGTTGTTGTTGTTGCTATTGCTTCGACTACTGTTGCTCCTTGCTGCTGCTTTGCATTGCCTCGCTTTGCCGCTGGCCATCAACTGTGTTCTGATGGTTTTTTTTTTTTTTTTTGTGTTTTTCTTGTTTAGTTTTTTCTTAGCTTGTTTTCGTTATTAGTCTGATTAATTTGGCTCTTTTCATAAATTGCCACAACAACAAAAACAACAGCAGCAGAAGCAATAGCAAGAAGAAACTTTGAGCACAATCAACAAACATCGACGCAGTCAAACGCTGCGCCTCAACCCAAAGGACGAGGGACGTGGGTTTTGCAGCCAACTAAGCAACCCAAGCAGTCGCCAGGTTGTCCCCAAAGCATGCAAGAAACCATGTCAGAGCAGCAACAACAACAGCAACATCAGCAGCAACAGCATGGAAAAAGGTTAAACAAAAGTTTCGCGTTAAGCTTTGAGCCATGAGCCATGAGCTTTCTTGGCCCAGGCGAGTATGGAAGAGAAGAGTGGCGAAGGCTCATGGCGCTCAGGGCTGAGGAAACGCTTGCGAACCACATCGTACATTATCCTAATAAAGGATAATTCATTAGTGTTGAAACTTTTCGGTGTTTAATTTTTTTTTTTTTTTTAAATGCGCGTTTTGGCAATTTGCGTGTTGCAGTTTTGTTGTTATTGTTCTTGTTAGCTTTGTTGTTGCTGCTGTTGTTGTCGTCATTGCCCACGTTTAAGCATTTTTAATTGCCACATTTTCTTTCAGTCGGCTACGCATTACACTTGAATTAATTACGTTGAGTGTAGAGTGCGGAGGGCCGAGTTCTGAGCGCTGAGTGTTGCTAAGCTAAGCGTTTTGTTGATTTTTATTTGATTTTTGTTTTTTGTTCGCCTGACACAGCTTGGCTAAGAGGTTTAGGCGTTGATTTATTTGGCCAGCTTAACCGTGCGCTAAGGGAGCAGCAGCAGCATAAAAAGCAGCAGACTGACAGACAATCAAAAGCGTTGCTTACTGGCCAACACAAGGCAACATGTCGTCGTCGTCGTCATCGGCATCGTCCTCGTCAACGTAGTCATCGAAGAAAAGTCACTTGAACAGTTGCTCATTTGGTGCATAGGACACCGCCGCTATCCTGTGATTTCAAAATCGATATTTGCTTTTGTTTTATATATGTATATACGCATTCTTTTTTTTTTTTTTTTGGTAAATTTTCAGTGAACTGAACTGTAAACTTGTAATATTGTAAGCCATTAAATTTATTGGTCCTGCATATTTCGCTGAACATGTTTGCTTTGCTCATTCCTGCAACGCTATTGCGTTGCGACTATGAGCGCCCTTCGTTTGTTTGCTCGAGTACATGCGGGAATGCTTCGATTTTTTGCTATTCAAAAGAAACGCAAAAGCAAAGAAAAATTAAAACAACAACATGAACAACAACAGCGATAAGCTGAGTGGTCACTTTGACGCACTGAGAAAGAGCAAAAAATTCCACGAATGTTTATTAATAAAAATTTCTATAAAGTCAATTTCGGTGAAAATATAACACAGAATAATAAAGCAAACGCATAACTAACTAGAAAGGCAGGGCTATAGTCGGGTGTAACCGACTATAGAAAACCCTGTACCCAATCCAAAAGAAAAAAATTTTTCTTTTTAGTAAAAGCCATTTTTCGGCTGATCGTTCATATGGCAGCTATATGTTATAGTAAACCGATATTTATCATATTCAGGAGTATGATTGGATATTACCTAAAACTGTCAAATCCGAAATTTGGTAACGATATCTTAATAAACAAAACAGTTTTTCTCAGTAAATGTTGTTTCTCGGCCGATCGTTCCTATGGTAGCTATATGATATAGTAAACCGATATACGTAGTATTGAGATATGTAATTGGTCATTAGCTAAAACTTTCAAATCCAAATTTTGTGAAGATATCTTGAAAAACAAAAGGGTTTTTGTTACTAAATGTAACAGGACGAATATCGAAAAAAAAAACTAAACTTGTTATGCCTATGGATTGAGAGAGTCTTCGTGCAAAATTTGGTGGTTTTAGGTCTTACCGTTTCCGAGATCCGTTTGTTCATATGGACGGACAGACCGACAGACGGACATGGCTAGATCGACTCGCCTTTCGATGCTAATCAAGAATATATATACTTTGTGGGGTCTGCCACGCCTCCTTCTGCCTGTAACATACATTTGCACAACTTTAATATACCCTTTACCATTTTTTGGTACAGGGTATAAAAATCGTCAGAGTTCAGGATCTTCACAGCTACTGCAAGGACTTGCTGCCAATTCAATGGCTGCTCACATTGACTGCGTCCTGAGTTCGTTATGCTATGTGCACGATTAATCGTGCTTTAAGATTGAAAAGTTTTGCAAAATTGCGGAATCGTTGCCGCATTGGTTGAATTATTATGCAGTGACTCGCAGATCCTCTGGCAATGATTTATGCTGGAAACTCATTTCATATATTCTGATCCTTGCCAACAAAACTAAAACAAGCCAAGACAAGATTGTGGAAAGCGTTTTGGCAGGTAATGAAGTTAGATGAAATTATCATAGGAACCTTTAAAGAATTGAGTTAATTGAAAACTAATTAAAAAAATAACAAATTCGGCAAAAATGATCATAGAACTAGAAAGGCAGGGCTATAGTCGGGCGTAACCGACTATAGAAAACCCTGTACCGAAGCAAAAACTTAATATATTTTATTGATGCTTTAATATTTTGTATTCTTTATGTAAGGATATCTCATGAAAAAAAAATTTTTTTTTGTAAAAGCCATTTTTCGGCCGATCGTTCCTATGGCAGCTATATGTTATAGTGCACCGATATTTATCATTTTTAGGAATATGATTTGAGTTTACTTAGAATCAATAAATCCAAAATTTGGTAACGATATCTTAATAAACAAAAAAGTTTTTCTCAGTAAATGTTGTTTTTCGGCCGATCCTTCCTATGGCAGCTATATGTTATAGCAAACCGATATTTATAATATTCGGGAATATTATTGGATATTACTTGGAATTGTTAAATCCAAAATTTGATAACGATTGCTTAATATACAAAAAAATTTTTCTCAGTAAATGTTGTTTTTTGGCCGATCGTTCCTATGGCAGCTATATGATATAGTGAACCGATATACATAGTTTTTAGATATGTGATTGGGCATTAGGTAAAACAATTAAATCCCAAATTTGGTAAACATGTCTTAAAAAATAAAGCGGTTTTTGTTACTAAATATGGCTTTTCGGCCGATCGTTCCTATGACATCTATATGTTGTAGGTTGAATATCGAAAAACCAAAATAAACTCGTTATGCCTATGGGTTAAGAGAGTCTTCTTGCAAAATTTGGTGGTTGTAGATCTTACCGTTTCCGAGATCCGTGCGTTCATACAGACAGACAGACAGACAGACAGACGGACATGGCTAGATCGACTCGTCTTTCGATACTGATCAAGAATATATATACTTTGTGGGGTCTGCGACGCCTCCTTCTGCATGTTACATACATTTGCACAACTTTAATATACCCTTTACCATTTTTTGGTTCAGGGTATAAAAAAAGCCGACAGAGAAAGTAAAACGAAGAGCTAGTAAAATAAATAATACTATATTAGGTTCAGGATATTCTAATTTATAAGCTATATAAGTTCTAAGTTCTAAATGACGCAAGAATTTGCAATAATAAGTGTGGATACCCAAGGGCTTTGGATAATTTAAGGTGCTTAACATACAATATTTATACGTCACAAAATTTTATTTTAATACGCGTTAGATCAAAGTAATTCAAAATATGACTTCAAGCCAATGTAGGATTGGAAGTTGAAAGAATAATGTCTCAAAGGCAACAACTGCATACTATTTTTAGACATAATATAAATATAAATTAAAATAATTGCAACAATATGCAAGTCCTTCATGGCTACGTTATTAGTTATGAAAAATCTCAGGCCATTCTGTCTCAACATGTATTGTCTTGAGCCAAAATCGAACACACTGCGCTGGCGACTCGTGATGTCTGACGTTCTTGGCTCAGAAAACTGCCAGCCACCCCGCACTTGCAGCGTTTTCATGTTTGCTTTTGTTCATTCTCTTAACCGAGGCATGTGCATTAAGTTTTTGCTTTTATCCTTGTCTGGTGTTATGTTTTTGCGCATTTAATTTTCGTTTCGTTGTTGTAGTTCTTGTTGTTGGTGTTGCTATTGCTGCTGTAGTTGTAATAGTAGTCAGAGTTGTTGTTATTATTGTTGTTGTTGTTCATATTGTTAGCGGTTTGAAACTTGAAAGGCAATTCGTTTTAACTTGGCAAACTATTAATTTTAAGCTCGCGCGCTTTCGTTAAAGCAAGCTTATGTACAGAGTCTTAGCTGCTTGGGTCCTTGTGTATCCCTTTTCATTACATGTAAGCACATTTTAAAAAAGATTAGACTAGCCAAACTGTGTGTCAAGCAACACACAAGCTACGCCCTGACATCACAGCACTATGCCATACACTTGCCTCTCCAAGTGTGCAAGTGCGTAGTCCTGCCGCTCATCCACTCACCCGCCCGCATCGCCACCATCCATTTTTGCCACACATGTTACCCGACAATGGCGCATTATTTTTCGTCATTCTCTTGCTGCCATTGCTATCATCTTTCTGCTTCCTGCTGCTGCTACTTCTGCTGTTGCTGCCATACGCCTTTTATCCTTTGAAGTAGTTTTAAATCCACACAGGAGACGCTCATCTAATGTATAGCATCATCATCAGCAGCAACGGCATCAGTAATGGCAACAGCAGCGACAGTGACTGCGTAGCCAGTGCTCGTGCCCATGCCCGTGTCCGTGTCCATATCCGTGCTCGTGTTCTTGCTTCTAATGAGTGCCGTGTGTTTGAGCGCTTAGTTGTTTATAATGCAAACCGTCAATGCTTGTCTGCTTCGCTGTACTGTGCTCTCTGCTTTTGATGTGCATTCCTTAGCTTACGCATGCATTTGCCTGTTGAGCCACTCAGTAGACGCTTCACTGTATTGGCCTGTGGAAAAACGCATTCGCTTGTCTGCTTTGCCATTTAATACTCGGGTTTTAGATTTATTTCTACATTATGAGCTTTTTGCCGTTATTCTGTTGTATTATTTTTGTTTTTTCTTCTCTTTCTACTTCTTCTTTTTCTATGCTACATGTACACTACACTTCAACTTAGCGGTCATATGCAAAAGGCCGTGCTATTTTACTTTAACTTCAAGTACAACAGGCGGAATAGGCATCAATTTCTAGTGCTGAGCTAAGCTGCCTGGAGAAACCACTTTCCACCATTTGGCTTAGCAGTGACTTAACCTGCGCACATAGAATGCTCTACTGTCAATATGTAGCGCTCAATTATGACGATGAGGTAGGTATGTAAAGTATTCATTGCAAATCCATTTTTTTTTTACTTACATCGCCAGTGTATCCTCAGCCCGTCGCTGCTGTCCCTGCTGCCACTTCTGCTCGTGCCATGCCAGTCAAATCGAGGCAGCCACTGGCCTGCAGTGGCTTTCGTTTCGGTCTGCGTTGCATGCGTTTTGTAATTAGTGTGATTTTTAATATTTCGAGTGGGATTAATTAAAAGTCAACAGTCAGATTTGGCTGAAGCTTCGCTTGCAGTAGATTTATAAGCCGTTGGATGTTTACACCGCCTGCCATATAACATATACATGGTGTAAGTCTTGGGCACGGAGTAATTATACAAGAATGTGGGCGGAGCCTTTGGCTAACCAGAAATCATATTTTTCCATAGTACAATAACGAAAAAGCGAAGAGACAATAGATATAAAATGAAAAAAAAAGAAACTAACCCCAGAAAAATTACAAATTTCGATAAATATTGATAAGACGCATACACACACAATGCCACCCACCGCACATCTCCTCCAACCAAGGCACACCACCGCATACCATGCCACCTAGGCTAGCCGTTACCGCCGTCACACCACCATTCAGTGCATGCGATGTCCCCGTCGGTATATATGTGCTCTGCATGTGCGCCTTCGACTGTTGCTGTATTCTTCTGTCGCACGCGCAAGTGCGCAAATGCCGAAAATTTTCTTGAATAAACTTTTGCGGTTAACCACAAGTTATAATTGGTCGAAACAGAGACACACACGCACACACACACTCATGTACTCACACTGGCACTCGCATGCGACATTTGGATTGTGCGCGCACAGCAGTTCCATGCGTGGCCGTGAAATGTGTGTGTACGTGTGTGGAAGTGGGCCAACAATTAAAATCAAAGAAATTTCTTTTGGCAAATAGGCAGAAAAAATGCATGCAAAAAAATTATGTGAGAAAATAAAGCTCAGTACATGCGAAATGTTGGCAACGCCATCTCGCGTTATTTGTGCGCACTTGCCGCGATTTGCTGACAAAGTTCTCGCAAAGAAAAAAATATCAATTCGCAGTCAAGAAAGTTTACCCCATTTCAAATTTTTTCCGTTCCTCTTTTTGCATTCTTGCCGGCGTCTTAAGCCAAGACGCCAAGCGCTGGATTCGTCAAAAGTTCCCCAGACTTCGGCACCCACCCAAAGGCACGGCGCGCTCTTTCACGCTGCTTGTCAGCGGCAAAGGGACACACTCGTGCTATCTCTTTTGCAGCCGCGCACACAAGGCCACTGCGTCTTTTCAACCCTGAGCACAAGCTAAAAGTTGTTTTCTAAGACAAGTTGGCGAAATTTTTCTTTAACGTAACGCAAAGTTTCTACTGCAGAAGCTTTTAGACAATTTTTTTTTGGGTTGCGAGTAGCAGTTTTCTTGAAATATATTAAACTTCCTAAAAACAAAAAAAAAAACCGAAAGAGAAATATAAATATTTGTTGTTCTCTATATTTATATAATGTTCACGGACCAAAAGCCATGCACTAGATGGCGCCAGACTGTTTAATAATGAAATATCCTTTCATATAATTAAAAATTACAATTCGAAATAGAATAAAATAAAATGAAATAAAATAAACGTACATACATGCGAACACGCGAACGCCTGAACACACATAGCACATAGCAATGTTCAGTGTGTGGCGCATTTGGCATGAGGTCGATTTGTTATGTGGTAGGAGGAGGAGGAAGAGGATAGGCTGTGTGGACTGGCGAGGGAGTCTGCATGGGCAGGGAATGGCCTGTAATAAATAAACATGCGTAATGAAAACTAATGAATAATGTAATCATTTTCCATTTTCTAATTTTGATATTTTAATTAAAATGATTTGCAACTAGTAAAAACCGCAAAACGATTTCAAATCATTTCAGTCAGCGCGAAATGTATTCAAAATCATTTCATAATACCAAATGAGAAAAGCACCATAGACGAATACAATAATGCGGCCATATAATATGATATATCTAAATTGAATGCTCGTTGTTGCGTGTCCGTCATTCGGCGCCATTTTGTTTGCATGTGTATTTGTGCGCGTTTTTGTGTCCTTCTATGCCTCCTTGTTTTTATACCCTGTACCAAAAAGTGGTAATTATACCCTGTACCAACAAATGGTATAGGGTATATTAAAGTTGTGCAAATGTATGTAACGGGCAGAAGGAGGTGTGGCAGTCCCCACAAAGTATATATATTCTTGATCAGCATCGAAAGCAGAGTCGATCTAGCAATGTCTGCCTGTCTGTCTGTCCGTCTGTCCGTCCGCCTGTACGAACAAACGGATCTCGGAAACGGTAAGATCTACAACCACCAAATTTGGCCAGAAGACTTACCCAATACATAAGCATAACAAGTTTATTTTTTGTTTTCGATATTCCACCTATAACATACAGCTGCCATAGGAGTGATCATTTTGTTACCAATACCCTTTTGTTTTTCAAGATATCGTTACCAAATGTATTTAATTATTTTAGCTAATGCCTAATCATATATCTCAATATTATGTATATCGGCTTCCTATATCATATAGATGCCATAGGAACGATCGGCCGAAAAACAACATTTACTGAGAAAAACTTTTTTGTTTAGTAAGATATGGTTACTAAATTTTGGATTTAATGATTTTAAGGAATATCCAATCATATTTCTGAATATGATAATATCGGTTTACTGTAACATATAGCTGCCATATGAACGATCGGCCAATAAATCCTTTAATTAAAAATATTAAAGCAACAAAAAAATATATTCAGTTTTGGATTGGGTACAGGGTTTTCTATAGTCGGTTCTTTTTTCACTTTTGCCTATATGGTCGTCGCAATAATTTCAATTTCATATACATGACAGAATATTATGTTTTTTCTTTCTATTTTCATTTTATTTTTGTATTCTGTAGTTTGTTTTTTATATTTATTTTTTTCTGTCTTTTTTTTTTTGTATTATTGGTCAACAAATCAAAACTCAGTTAGTTGTCTCATCGTTGGTTACAAAAAGGCAAATGCAAAACTATTCTAAAATCAGACATCGACAACTGATACAGAAACTCATGCACTAGAGACAAACATTGCTATAAAAATTTATCATGTGTGGTCTATATGAGTATCTGAGTAAATAAGTGGTCAGGCCAAAAAAAGAAAAGTCCTTTTAAGATTAGTCTGGTCTAATCAGTATTGGCGGGAAGCGCTGTAGCACACTAAAATGGTCAGCATACATTTGCTACAGGTTTGCTCTATCTGCTCTTCAACGTTTCATAGACCACTTCAATTTAAATCAGCGACTATGTGTGCAACACAGTCGCTGGTGTCGGATGCGTCTTTTGCCTGAATGCCAATTCATGACCAAACAATATCATAGTTTTTGCCTGCCGTAATTAAGCGCATTAGCCTAATGTGCATCAAAGCCCATGGCTTTATGATCCTTAAGTACCATGCATTTCATAGTAATTTTTTTTTTTTTTGCGTCCAGTACTTAGCTGCTATGCCAATGCATTTCAACGATGCACGCCAACTAAAACAAAATTCGTTTAAATATTTCAAATAAATTGCGCCCAAAAATGAACAAATATTATTTCGAAATGGAATTTCGACGCTACACAATGGTTGAATATGCGATTAAGTGAGCGAAATAGGTACATAAATAAACAAGCATGCAGAAGATACATTTTCAAATAGTTTCCAAAAAAAAGCAAAAAAAAAAAAAAAAATGTGTGTGTGGCTAAGCACACGCATGGATTGATGTAAGACATGCATTCTTCAATAGTTGCTTTATGTAAATAATATACATAAAGAGCGAGACAAAAATCAAATATTCAATTTAATTGAAATGTAAGTAAAAACATGCGTTTTCAATATTTTCATTTAGATATTAGGCATCAGGTTACCGTTATGTTTTGAGTTAATAATTCATTTCACATTCAAAGATGTTTCACATCAAAAAATAAGTAATACCAAATTTCTAAAAAAAATCATGCAGGCAGACGGTAATACCATTTACAATAGACACTTACAGACAGATAAACCGACGAGCAGACATGCAGTCAGACGTCGGACAGACATACGGCAAACGGTTGAAGTACAAATTTGCAGTCTAACACAAATGAAATCAAATTGTATAATTTAGGACCAAAATATATGCAGCAATACTATGTAAGAGTTATAAACATTCACACACACACAAACACCCTTCCATATATATACTTATTGAAATATAAATTTATTGTAGTCAATCCACTGACCTGCCTGCCCATCCCATTCTACCCATCCTCTTACCCATCCGCCAACTAATCAGTCTGACTGCCAGCTCTGCCCTTCCCTGTTATGGCACCCATCGCTTTGTGGAATTAAATGTATATTGGTTAGTGCTAAGTTCTGCAGAAAAATCTCGACACGACGCAACTTGGCTTGACTTCGACTGGACTGAACAAGCCCGGCCCGGCCAAACTGGAATCGGCTCGGCGTGCACTGTGTGTGCTTTCGAATTTAAATATAAATTTGGTAGACGCAGGCGGCGGCATCCGTGAAGGACGTAAACAGATGATACGTTTGTTCATGCCCTGCTGCATGTTTTTCGGTTGTCAATGTGTATGTTTTTGTGTGTGTGTGTGTGCGTCGGTTGTGTGTGTATTCGTGCATTAAAATTAATTAGATTTGAGGGAGTAATTCCAATGACAACCGCATGAATTAATTGATTCAAATCAATATTCGAAAATTTGCAACATTAGAACCGACCGAATAACGTCAACAACAAAAGCAATAACAGTAACAACAACAAAGACAACATTTAAAAGTATCCGTCATACGGCATACACCACACAGCATACGCCCCACACTACCTTCGCTTGCCATGCGTGCGCATTTGGTATTTGCCACACGTTATAGCAATCAAATCGAAACACAAACAAAAACTAACAAAAACGCAAATAGATAAAATAAATAAAATAGAATACAAACGAAAAAAAAAGAGTTGAAAAAAATTTCCAAACAAAATGGCAAAGACAACCACAACGAGATCACCAACAACAACATGTAGAACATAAAAAAATCCTTTTGTTGCATATGCGGCCAAAGCGGTTGAGTTTAGTTTTTCTTGCTGTTTGAAATGATTTTCGGTTATCTTCTTATTTTTGTAACGTTGTGTACAGTGGCCAAAATAAATTCAACAATAACAACAAATTAATGTTGACTGGCCGTTTGTCTGATTGTCTGTTTCTCCGTCCTCATGTCGTTTGGCGAATCTGTTGCCCATTTTACATGTTTTGGTAATAATTCATTCTAAACCGATTAAGTTTGTACGCGCCTTGCTTTTCTTTCTGATGCTGCAGCACGGCATATACGTATACACTGCCACATAATGTTGCGCAGCTCAGAATTTAATCGATGCTAAGCTTAGCTAAGTCGATATACGGTACATTACATTTGCTATTGTCGCCCTTTTGACTACTGCACTCTTGAAGTATGCAACATTTTTTAAGCGTTGCTGCAACATAAACAGGTTTAATTTGTTTTTAATTGCACAAAGCATCATTGGCGGGTTTATTGAACAGTCTACGAAGAGTTTTTCTTTTTTGTGTCGAACATGAATCTTTCTGTTTGTTCGGCATTATTGGCTTGCCATTCATTTCATGGCGTATGGTTAATAATATTTGGTGTGTGCGTACGTTGCTTGCACATTGGGCAGCGCGAAGTTTTGCTTAATTCAGTATGCAATGCTTTATCTTTTCCACGGTTACTTGTGAATGCTTTTTCTGCGAATTCCGATGTGCGTGGCCGGCTCATTCTTTTGCATTAAATATTTGTGCTGCACATGTGCGCACACATGCATAATGGGTGACTGGCCTATGTGTATGTGCCTGTGGCGCTATAGAAATAATGCAATGCAGTTGCAAATTTATTTGCGAATTTCGCGAATATGCGCTGTCAAAGCTTGAATGTGAAAAATGCAGCAACACCAGCAAACGACAGCGGCAGCAGCATCGTCAGCGACAACGGCGGAGGCATTGGTAACGGTAACGCAATCAAAACAACAACTGCAACGATAGCTTTAACAACAAAAGGGCAGCAGCAAAGCAAAGTAAATGAAAACCGCATTGGAAAATGCTTTCATACCTTGCGAATGTGGCACCATGCAAAAATTTAACAGCGAAAAATATTTGCATATTCATGCTTCATCACGGCCGCCGCCACTGTGTACTGTCCTGTATTCACGGGCCATTGACCAACATCCACCATTTGCCATCTGCTGGTCTCTGTGCATGGTCCACACTTTACTGTGCACACACATACACACACACACACACACACACACACACACGCACACTGGCACACTTTGACACACCCTGTGCAACAATGGTGACTACAACAATTAGCCGCGTACTTTCGTATAGCAACAAAAGGTAGAAGTCATGTTGTGCAAATCAAAAAGGCATAACAACACAAAGGAACACAAAACAACACAACTGAACACAACAACGCAGAGCAACAACAGTTCGCCAACAGTACAGCAATACACAAATTAAAGAAGAAGCATGCGGTAGACAAGCTGAAATCACTGCATTATTATTTCCCCAAAAACAGAACAAATCCAAAAAATCCAAAAACAAAAAAAAAAATTATCTGGTCTCTCGCCACCCGTCGCTATTGTAGCTCTCCTGGCATTGTTGCTGTTTGCGGTTAACCCAAAGGATACTATAGCGGATATTTTCGTGAGTTTGTTGACCAAAATATGCTGAATCAAAATGTATGCGCACATGACCCGTGGGCAAACAAATATACATTAAAAAACAAACAACAATCACAAAAAAAAAAAAAAAAATCAAAAACACAAATCACTACAAAAAAAAAAAAAAACAAGAAAATAAGAAGTATGCAATGCACACAGTTGCCCATATTGCTTCTTTACTATACAAAGCCAAAATCAAGTTGTAGTCATGCAGCTCAAGTATGCGCACATTCACACATATACACCCACGCAAATAAGCAATTGTCATAACTGAAAAGTTTTTAGCCTTCAGCTCAGAGCTGAAGTTGACAGTTGTCCTTCCTGTGATCTGCACTTGTTGCCATAGCTTTGCGAGTTGTAAAAATGCGAAAAACACGCATACGCATTACCATGAGTCGGCGCGGTTTGTGCACACAAATTAAATTAACTCATATGAAGCACACAAATGTTTGCTGCATTTATTTCGCGTTGTGGCATGGGATGGGTTTCAATTAAATGCGGCTGCAGAATTTTGATTGGCTGTCCCTACTAGTGCACAGCGTGTAAAGGCGAATCGACTCCCCGTAGACTGATGAAATGCAGAAATTAGTACAGTAAAACTTTTTGATGTCGATATTCTGCTAGGTGAATGCGTGAAGGCAAGGGAATAAGAAATAATTATTAAACTTATCTTGGCATGTGCTTAAAGAATTAACAACACCAAAAACATAAAAACGAATCCACAGATAATTTAATTTTCAAATTTATTTCATGCAGGTGAGATGCCATAGTGTCAGGTATTTCCTGCAGTCGGATTTTATGCATTCAATGACAGGTCTTGGATAGGACTTGGTCATCTGCATTGCATGTTTTGACTGCCATGTTGGCAAGGTTTTATCATTATCGCTTTACCAGTCTCACAGGATAAATCTGCTATCACTGTATACTTACCAGTATACCAGCCTGTATACTTTAGAAAAGTTGTTTCTTCAACGCAATTCGATAACTAAAGTAAATGCCGCCCTAAGACGCTACGAGCAGGCAACCACATACTGTTACAACATGAAAGATGTAAACTTGCGCAAGCCTAACGCAAATTATGCGTTGTGTTATGAGTTTTTTCATTTAATACAGTTGGGATGGTATATAATTGTGGTTGCTTGAAGCTTTGTATTTAGCAAGGACCATATATTAAGTCTCGCTGTTGCGAACAACAACCCCAGAGCGAGAATCGGGGAAGCTGTTGTATAGCTATTGTGCCGCTGTTGATCGCTGTTAAGGTGCTGTGTGTCGCTGTTAATGTGTAGCTTAACAGAGTTTCGTCATCGAGAACTAAGTCATAAAACTATGTCAAAATGGCGAATAATCTTCAACTTTCAAACTATTTCGGCTTTCATAAATCTACTTTGAAACTTGTTCAAGGGAACTTGCCACTTGAATATCGTTAATGCTTTCTATTTTCGTCGATGATGTTAGCATAAGAGCCAATTTGTTTGTCATCTTCGAGTTCTTGAAGTGTTTTGGAAGATGAAACTTTTGCTCTACTTTCTTATGCTCAGAATAGGCACTTGTTGTCAATGTTATGTATAATGTTCATTGTTGTTGTGCTTCTTATTGTTGCACATTATCATGCTAATTAAGACAACACATAAAGCAAGCTTTATATTCCTAACCTTTGTCAAACATCAGCTTACTTGTGTTGTTACCTTTTCGTGCTTTGTGAAAAATTAATTTTGTTGCTTATATAAACAAAACAAACGTCAATAAGGAATAAACAACAAGCAACAAGCGAATGCCTGGCGTCAAGTGGCTGAGTTTCCCAGTTTCGCAGTTTCTCAGTTGTGCAGTTGTTGCGTGTGGGCGGGGGTTGCACTCGGTGTTTGTGGTCTCCAAGGGATTAAGATTATATCTTGTACTTAAACTTTTATGGCATGTACATATGTACTTCCATCATCGTCATCTTCAACATTATTTCCATCATCAACAACAACAGCGACAGCAACAAAAACAGCAACAATGACGCATGTGCGTAAAGTTATAAATATAACGTGTTAATAAAGTGCGGCACCCCACACCACTTACCCCTCGCCACACAACGAAGCAAACGAACGAGCGAAGAACCAAGCGATTGAGCCACTCCTGTCATATATGAAATACGGCATATTTATGCAAATAACATTGAGCATTCATAAAACACTTGAGTGGAGTTTCGTGAAGGATGTACCGCGTCTCAAGTGGTTACCAAGTCGCATCCGTGCTTAGCTACGTTTGAAGACGCTGCTAGGCCGCATGTGTGCTGCCTGTGTGTCCTTTTGAGTGTGCACGGCTGGCAGGCGGAGGGGCCGCGAAAGGGTTAATTTAATATGAACATGTGAAAAATGGCAAATGAATCCGATACCTACAGCGCACATCGCTCATACACCGCAGAACTCTGCTGCACTGTCGTCTTGGCGCTTCCCCAAGCCTACTCTGGCCCAGTCTTGCTGAGTGTGCTGCCCCAACTTTTCAACTCGTGTGTAAAAGTAATGCATAGAATTTTTAATTAGACTTTTTATTCGTTCATTTAAAACACGCCTCCGCATTCGAGTTTTCTTCACCTGCCTTTCCGCCTCCTCGACCGACCACCTCCCCGGCTACCAGCCTAACTGACTGTCTGCTTGTCATTTGTGTGGATGGGCGTTGTGAGTTGGTTGTTGCTATTAGCCTTCTTCCTGTTAATCTTCTTCGTTTTTGTTTTTTTTTTGTTTTTTTTTTTTTGCAAATGTTGCGTTTGAGTCAACGAAGATGCTAAAAAATTTCTTTGCTCATTTGTTATGCGAAGCATCTTCTCCAGCAATGTTTATGGGCGAAAATGGATTAATTAAAACTTTCGAATGCCGACAATGTGAACATTGCCATTGCCGTCGTGTCTGCAACTTCCACACACGCACTCCCATACTCTCAAACTCACACTGCGACTTGTTTGGCTACATCCGCAAGCTTTTCTTAACAGCAGCCCCGCCTTATCAGTGCGCGCTAATGCACTGCAAATCTGTTGCAATAAACTAATGTGCCACCTTTGTGGTTGGCAATGGTATTACATAAAATTAAAAAATAAAAATAAAAAAACCAGCAAGGCAGGGCTATCGTCGGGCGTAACCGACTATAGAAATCCCTGTACCCAATCTAAAATTCAATACATTTTTATTTGACTTAATATTTTGTATTCATTATGTAAGGATGAATCTCAAGGAACAAAAAAAATTGTGTTTGTAAAAGTCCTTTTTTGGCCAAACATTTCTATGGCAGCTATGTGTTATAGTAAACCAATATTTATCATATTATTGAATATTACCTTAATTTACTAAATCCATAATTTGGTAACGATATCTGAATAAACCAAAAACTTTTTCTCAGTGAATGTTGTTTTTCGGACGATCGTTCATATGATAGCTGTATGATATAGTATACCGATATTCATAATATTGAGATATGTGATTGAAAATCACATGCAATTGTTAAATCCAAAGTTTGGTAACGATATTTCGAAAAACAAAAGAGGTTTTGTTAGTAAATGTGATTTTTCGGCCGATGGTTCCTATGGCGGCTATATGTCATTGGTTGAGTATCAAAAAAGCAAAATAAACTCGTTATGCTAATGGATTAGTAGAGTCTTTGTGGTTGTAGGTCTAAACGTTTCCGAGATCCGTTTGTTCATACGGACAGACGGACATGGCTCGATCAACTCGTCTTTCAATGCTGATCAATATATACTTTGTGGGGTCTACCACGCCTCTTTCTGCTTAATATACCCTTTACCATTTTTTGGTACAGAGTATAAAAAGGAAACGACAAGCTAATACATTGAGTACATGGAGTCGACCCCAAGTTAGCATTTAAAAGTAGGAACCACAGCGCCTGCAAGTTGTGTATGTATGTGTAGGTCAGTGACATATCGATATTTGAAATCCGAGCAAGTTGCAGCAAGCCACCGGAACGTGGCACAATCTGCAAAGAGTGTTGCCCCAAATCGATGACTACTGTAGCGGAGAGGCCGCGGTTTTGGTCAGCGAATTACATTCTGGCTAGCCCAAGGCAAAGTGCTCAGGCCTTGCTACCCACTTCAGGCGAGTCGTGTTTCCGTTAGTTCCTTTCCTTTCTTTGTATACCCTGTACCAAAAACTGGTAAAGGGTATACATAAGTTGTGCAAATGTATGTAACAGGTTGAAAGACGAGTTGATCGAGCCATGTCCGTCTGTCCGTATGAACAAACGGATCTCGGAAACGTTTATACCTACAACCACAAAGACTCTCCTAATCCATAAGCATAACGAGTTTATTTTGCTTTTTTGATATTCAACCTATGACATATAGCTGCCATAGGAACCATCGGCCGAAAAACCACATTTACTAACAAAAACCCTTTTGTTATTCAAGATATCATTACCAAAATTCGGATTTATTAGTTCAAGGTAATGTCCAATCATATATCTCAATGATATATGTATCAGTTCATTATATCAAGTAGCTGCAAAAAGATGATTGGCCCGAAAACAACATTTACTGAGAAAAACTTTTTTGTTTATCGAGATGTCCTTATTAATCATTATTAATAATATACCTAAATATGATACATAGCGGTTTACTATAACATGTGGCTGTCATAGGTACGATCGGTCGAAAAATTACTTCTAATAAGTTTTGTTTTAGATTTTAACCTGGGTACAGGGAATTCTCTAGTCGGGTGTGCCCAACTTTAGCCCTACCTCTCACGTTTTCTTTTGTTTTTCTCTTATTTTTCGTACGTTTTTATTTGTCCTGTCGGGTTTGCAGCTTAATTGGATGCCACAATGTGAAATAAATTGAGCAGAAAATTACTTCGCATGTTAGATACGGCTTTGCCGCATACGTCTGCCTTCCTACGTCTGTCCAAATTCTTCCCTCTATCTCTCTCTCTCACACACACACGCTCACATAAACACTCACACTGGCAGGTGTGTATATGTCGATATTATTGTCTCGATATATAACGCATGCCGCTGCTGCTGCTGCCAGCAATTGTCCCAATTGCCTCGTAAATGCTTGCCAATCTTTGCTACTTACATTCTGTCCGTCTGCAATCCGCACCGCCGGCCTGTCTGTCCCTTATGGCGTTAGGCCGCTTTCCGTTCTTCTTATATGCGATAATTATTGGTTTCGCTACGCTGTGACTGTGACTGGATATGGCTTTGGCTGAGCGTTAAGCCTCTGAAGAACTTAGCACGTTAATTTTTATTTATTTAGTTTTTACCTGCATTTAATTCGAAGCGAAATGATGAAGACAAGAAGCCATAACGGTTACCATTTTAATTTAGTTTTTATTATTTTCTTATATGTCTTACTTCTTTTTTTTTTTTTTTTTTTTGTAATATATTAAATAAACGTTTTACACATTATCATTGAGAAATTTCTAAAATTGTTGACACTATCAGATATTTGCAATTTTTTTTTAATTTATGCATATTTATGGACATTTTCGGGTTATTGTTTTATTTAAAAAATTTTTTTTTTAGTTTTCAAACTGGTATACACACATTCAATTGGTTTTCCTGTTTTTTTTTATTAAATTTCGACTATTATAATATATTTTTTATATTATTTATAATTAATTAATTTGTTTTATATGACAAAAAAATTATGCAACATTTAATGCGTTATCATTATTTCTAGTTATTTTCATAATACTTTAGTGGTTTGTATATAATTTATTCGTTTCTACTTCATATATATACAATAAAAAAAAAATAACATCATTTACTACAATCAATTTTTATTACCAAAAAAACTTTTTATATTTGTTTTGCTTTTTTAATCGCATAACTTGAGTTTTTTGTTACTTTATTTACTTTTTTCAAACGTTTATCAAATAAAAAAAATGTTTATTTAAAGTTTAGTTATAAATACATTTTTTATATATGTTTAGATTATTTCGTGTCCTTAGGCTAATCTTCTAATCTATAAAAAAAAAAAAAATGGTTAAAAAATAATTTAATAGATACATTGCACATATACACATTTAAAACATTTACCGTATATAGTAATTTTTATATATTCTGTATGTGGTTTTTATCAATTATATTTTTAATTATTTTTAGTTGTTCTGTTAAGTTGTTATGCATTTTTATATTTTGTTTTTTTAGATAGTTTAAATACTTATTTACGATTTTTGTATACTTTTAGTAAATAAATACAGGAAACAAATTCACGAACGTGGATTATGGCTTAGGAACTCATATACATATGCTCTTTAAAGATTTGTTTTTGCGGCACCCATCCAGCTACACTCAGCACAACGGGTGCGCACATAGGCATGATGACTAAGGAGTTAGGGAGGGCACATGAACACGTTTTTATTATAATTACGTTGGCTCAGATAGTTTTAACTTCTGACTTGGGTTGTAGGGTTACTGTTTTATTGTTTTTATATGGGTTCTGTTTCTGTTCTTATCTATGACTAATAACACTAAGGGATTGAGGCTTAGGCTGTTGCATGTAAGTCAAAGCTCGCTAAGATATTTGCACAGGCCACAAGGCGCAACACAGGCCAGGATAGAGCCTGACAAAAATCTGCTAAGTGGATGCACTAAGCGCACTAATGACTCTCTCTTTCTTTCTTTTGGATTCGGGGTTTCACTCGTTTCGTTTAAAATTTAACTACACTTTACTTACTTACTCTTAGGTATTTCTTTCCTTTGCATATTAGCATTTAAACAAATTCGACTAGTTTATGTTTAAAAACACTTTGAAAAAAACTTGCAGTTTTTCATTATAATTCTGTGTTATTTACATAAATTTACAAATGCCATGCAGCCTGGAAGCGCTCAAAATGACGGGTTGTCCTTTCTACGCACTCTCCGGTGCATATTTGGTATACGCGTAGTTTGTAGTTTGATCGGTTTTATGTCATGTAATAACAAAAAAAAAAGAAGAACGATGTGTAGAGAAAAGAACGAACATCTGCTTTCTTTCTGCTAGTTTTCTCGAAAATGCTACTGACACATACAGTAAGACTTAGAGATTACAAACCTATGAATGCGACGACTAGCACTGCTACGTCTTCGTTTGACACTCCATGCGGTCTGACTTCCGTGATCCTCCTCTGCATCCATTTACTATTTGCACTTTCTTGGTGGCATGGCTGTAAACTTACTCGCTCTTCCAGCCATATGAGTGCTTCTCCTCCATCCCGTCGTCGTGCATGTTCTCGTAACACTATAGAACGGCGGAGCCGCACCACAAAACCTGACCTCAATATGGTCGCCAAACACTGCCGCCATTGTCAGTTGGATTGTGGTGGCCGCGGTGTGCAGCTAAGGCGGCCACCTGGCGATTCGTGTTACCATCCTCGATATTGCGCACCGAAGCGCCGCAATTGCCGATCAGCGTCAGATCGCCCGGATGTGCCACACCGCCGCCGGCCATGATGTTATGTTGCTGTCGCACACCCACATTGCTAATATGATCCATGACACTCTGCAGCTCCCCATGCACTGACGAATTCGGCGACGCGTGTGACGGCAACGCATGCGAGTGAAAACCGTGCGCCGTCTGATTGGCCGCCGTATACAGCTGAGAGTAGAGAAGACTCGCCGGCAGCACTGGATACAGTGAGCCATTGCAGCCAGCGCCTGCCGTTCCCGTTGGTCCGCTGCCGACACCGACACCAACGCCCACACCGACGCCAACGCCAGAACCGCTACCATAGGCCGAGGCATGCGACTGCGACTGATTAACAATCCCGGGGAAGTTTTGATTGGCGCCCACCATGGCATTGTTGCCCGCACCAGTGCCACCGCTGGCGCCTGAACTGGACGAACCGTTGTTCGCGTTGCCGCCCGTGCTACCGCTGTTGCCGCCGCCGGCGCTTCCGCTGCCTAGATTGGGTGTATTTGTCGAGAGCAGATCCTCCTGCACCGGTGACTCGGCCTGTGATGAATCGCTGAGGCTGCGTGGCCCGTTTTGGCTCGAATGCACGTTGTAGTCGTTGTTAGTGTTGGTGTGATAGCGCGGCACTAGTATTGAATTGGCGCTACCAGTGCCAGCGCCACCGCCGCCACCATTCACTGTCGATGAGATCGAGGTTTGGCCGCTGGTGCCGAGCAGGCTGTGATGCGTCATTTGGCCGCTGGTGGAGCCAACCAGATTGCTCAGATGCTGATCCAAGTCACTGGCCGTCGAGTCGGGCAACACTGCGAATTAGAAGGTCAACAAATAATTGCGCCGGACGTTGAGTATGAGAAATCTTTTGTAACTTTCTTCACAGCTTTACAAGTTTACTTTAGTTGACTTTGGCTTACTTACTTGGCACACAGTCGCGATTAGTGGCTCCGGTGAAGTCCTGATTGTTCGTCTGATCATTGGAGGAGCAAGTGAAGCCCAATGCCGGATTATTGAATTGCGCCGAGGTCGGCGTGGTGCATGACGAGAGTCCGCTGCTGGCCAGGTACGGCGAATAAGCGGAGGCCGCCGAACTATAGCCCCAGTGTGTGTTGCTGGCACCTAAACCGAATTGCGAAACATCTAGTTTTTGCTTGTATTGCATTTCAATTTCGACTCGATCTCGAGTTTAAGTTAAAGCATGCAAAGGAATTCATTCAAAATGTTTCAAGCTAAGGCAAGTGCAAACAATTAAAGCATAAAAGTAAAGAAACTAATACGTAATGGAAAATAAGTAAAGTCATATGGGAAACTTAAAACGGCAGCTTTTGAAATAATAAACTGTGCCAGCAGCAAAGTAACTATGAGGAAAAAATTAATAATGCGAAAATTCGAAATACTCGTGCATAATAAAGCTCATTAATGGCATAGCTAATGTGCTGCGCCGTAAAGCATGCAACCAAATTGCACCAGCTGCAGTTGTAGTTGCCTTCAGCCGCCGAGTGTCAAACAGCAATAAACATACGTTTACTATAGCCGATACGCCCACATTGCCATAGGCACGCCCACAGGCCCTCACATCAACACGCCCACACTCTTAATCGATTGTCACCCTCTTCAATTATAAAACTTTTGCATAAAGCGTTGCATAATTTTCCAAAAAAAAAAACATGAATAAAACCTAAAACGATTTCGTTGTTGTGATAAATACTGACCATGTGTGCACGACAAAATTATAAAATCATTTCCACATCGATTCGAACGCCATTCCACAACAAACCCCAGGCCCAGACTCAGGGCCAGGTCATACGCAGCTCAAGAAATCAGCAGAGTTTATATAAAAAGAAAAAAAAAACATCGCAGCCGGAAATAAATGTGGGCCGCTAATTATGCGTCGCCATTGCGTAACAAGCAGCAGCCGCTCGCACATAGTCACCGTCAACGCCGCCACGACCACCGCCATCGTCATCGTGTGTGGCTCCGTTCCGCGGTGCACATGCATAACGTGGCGTGTAAACGAACGAGGCCAATATGCGGGTTGGCTACTGATTGGGTTCCGGCCAGCCATCCCGTACCGTGTCGTGTCGTGACTTAACGCATGTTCAGGCGGTGTGCGCCTAAAATACGCGTTTGACATTTTGCTCATAACCACTAAAAATGACATTAACCTACCCAGACTTCCCGTTTTCAGTTCATGTGTTTTTATGTACAACCTATCGTCTACCGCGCCGACATTCACCGAAACCCGCTTTTGGCGAAAATTTACCATTAATTCGTTGACCGACGCAGCGGTCCGACCCGCATATGTCGCTGCTACCCCAGTATCCTTTGAAATACTGCAAACGGCGGAGCGGCCGCGGCAGTGACGGCAACGGCAGCGTACGTACGTCCGTAGCACATAATTAGGCTTAATTAATAGCCCATTCGGAAATTATTAATTAGTTTTTATAGGCGCAGCGCACTTTAAATGCCGGATATTGATTCTGTGGTGGCTTTATTAATGCTATTGGCTTAAATGTTTCTACCTTTTGCAATAATTGCTTTCGCAGACCCAAAATGATGGAAAAAGCAAAAAAACAGAAAACAACAAAAGAACATGAAACTGAAAATAAAAATAAAACAAAAACAAAAAGCACCCGCTTCGACCCTTGGCTGCTAGCCTTTGCCTTTTGACCAGTTTTTTGTTGTTACTAACTTTCCACCATGTTGATGCTGCTGTTGCTGTGGCTGTTGCTGCTGCTCCTGTTACAGCTATGATTGACTTTCATTTGCACATATTTCGCTAAATTATTGACAAACCCAAAAGCGAACCGCATTTGTGTTTCACACAACACCGCACAGCATCGCATCGCACCGCACCGCACGTTACCGCACTTCCTTGCATGCGTTTAACCCATTATTAATAATAGTGAAGCCTCTAACCCGGCACAAGTGTCAGGCAGTGAACGTTTCTGCTTTGTTTTTACATTATTTTATTTTATTATTAGCACTAATGTATTTGTGCATGTAAATATTTATATAAGTTTATGTTTAAATATGTATTTACATATATATATATGTGCTGATTTATGTAAATATGTATGTTTGCATGGGTGAGTGTGCGGTGTTTGAATATTTATGGGCAGCTGTTATTTAACTGTGTGCCTACATCTGTCCAACTGTCCACGGTATTTGTCCGTCTATTTGTCTGTTTTTTTGCTGTCGGCTTTTTCACTGATTTAATTTTTTGAAATTAATAAAATATATGCCAGTAATTAAGTCGAGCAGCGACTGTCAATAAAATTTTTTATTAAATAATTCATGTCACTTTTTTTCTGTTTGATATTATACGATATTATTCTTTTTTTTCTAGTTTCTTTTTTTTTTGTTTTTATACCCTGTACCAAAAAATGGTAACGGGTATATTAAAGTTGTGCAAATGTATGTAACAGGCAGAAGGAGGCGTGGCAGACCCCATAAAGTATATATATTCTTGATCAGCATCGAAAGGCGAGTCGATCTAGCCATGTCCGTCTGTCTGTCTGTCCGTCTGTCCATCCGTCCGGATGAACAAACGGATCTCGGAAACGGTAAGACCTACAACCACCAAATTTTGCACGGAGACTCTCCCAATCCATAGGCATAACAAGTTTTTTTTTTTTTCGCTATTCGTCCTATAACATATAGCTTCCATAGGAACGATCGGGTGAAAACCCACATTTAGTATTTATTTTGGATTTAAAAGTTTTAGCTAATGACCAATTACATACCTCAATACTATATATATCGGTTTACTATATCATATAGCTGCCATAGGAACGATCGTCCGAAAAACAATATTTACTGAGAAAAACTTTTTTGTTTATTAAGATATCGTTACCAAATTTTGGATTTGAGTGTTTTAGGCAATATTCAATCATACTTGTCAATATGATAAATATCGGTTTTCTATAACATATAGCTGCCATAGGAACGATCAGCCGAAAAATGGCTTTTACTAAAAAAAAAAAATTTTTTTTTGTTTTCATTGGGTACAGGGTTTTCTATAGTCGGTTACGCCCGACTATAGCCCTGCCTCTCTAGTTTTTTTTTTAAATGTCTGTGTGAACGTATTATATTTAAAAGCTCAGTTATTGCATGACTTATGGGCAAATGAGCAAAATGCAAATTGCAATTCAAGTTGCTTGGAAAATGGCAATATAATAGTACGGACGGATAGACAGACAGGCTAGATCGACTCGCCTTTCGATGCTGATTAAGAATATATATACTTTGTGTGCTCTCCCACGCCTCCTTCTACCCGTTACATACATTTGCACAATTTTAATATACCCTTCACCATTTTTTGGTACAGGGTATAAAAAAAAATTTAAAAAAAAGGAAAAGTGAAACACACTCAAGGCATGGCGATCTTCGGTTACATTCATTATTGTATACAAATATAATTTTACGTGTATGCTGTCGACTTTTAATCGTGTGTGGCGCCGCAAAAAAGTCAGAAAACATGTTGGTGTTGTTTTTTTTGTGTGATTCATCATTGTTGTGTTTATTTTTGGACACTACTTTTTATTGGCATTTGCAGTTTGTGTAGTCAACTTTGGTTAAATAAAGTGGCCAACAATTTAAATGATTTTGAAAATAAGGCATAAAAAATTGGAATAAAATAAAAACAAGAGCAACATGATGCGCTGCATTTTTCTATATGTAAAAAAAAATGAATATATAACATAATAGGTTTTTTTTATGCTACTTACGCTGTTGATGACCAGAATATTTACCACATGCGCATGGTCAACAAAATAAGTATACTTTTTTATTATTGCAATGTTATGAATATGCGCATATACTTTTTTTTCCTGTTTTTTTGTTTTTTTTTTGAATTTGCATTATGCCCATGTCTCGTTTAAACAGCACAAACGTTTCGAATGGCATTTTTCCGCAAGGCACAATGGCGAAGCGCTGCGTCTAAACTTTGGCACACTATGCTGTGGCTTTCTATGCATATAACTGCGTATTAATACACAATTGTCTGATAGTCAGTCTGTCTGTCTTTCGGTGTGTCTTGTTATTTTAGTTAGTTGCTAAGCGCAGCAAAATGCATATCGTATTTTGTAAAGAATCGTTGCATACTTTCGTGCTGCAATTTAACCTATTATACTACACTGCTGTGAAAATAAAACACACACATCCACATTCGCCGACCATATAAAGAGCATCAAATAATTCAAATAATTCTAGTCAATAACTCTCTTTAATTTCTTTTTTTTTTTTTCTTCGCACTTTAATGTGTTTTGCATGTGCTGCCGCATTTTTGCTGTTGTTTTCCCAATGGTCTGTATGATATTTTTGTTTTTTTGTTTTCTTTATTGCATGCAGCTGCAACTGATTTAACGCAATTTATTGCATCATGAGCTTTATAAAAATTTACAATTTATACAAATGCATGCTCTTTGTATATTTTTCATAAATATTTATGTGATTTGTTTATTTGCACTTGCCAATAACTTTTGCCATTGCTTATTTTTATTTTTTGTTGGTTAACAAAATACAAAAACAAAAAAAAAAAAAAAACAAAAAATGTGTGTGTGGCTAAGCATATGCATGGGTTGATGTGAAACATTGTTCAATAGATTTACATAAATAATATACAGAGAGTGAGACAAAAACAAAATATTCAACTTAAACAAATTTAAGTAGACATACATTTTTAATATTTTCTTATGTCCCCCGCAAAATTTAAATGCATGCTGCAAATTGATTAAAAACAAGAATTCAAAGCCAACTGAGAAATTTTTCCGCGACAAGATTTGAACTCACTTACGGCTTGCTGTTGCTTAATTATGTGTTCGATTTAGATTACTGTGTTACAACTAATGTGAGCGTGACTTTACGTTACGTTACGCTAATATTTCATATCACTACAGCGAGCGAAAATATGTTTAACATCAATAACGAGCGAAAAGATGTTTCACATCAAAAACTGAAAAAATTCTGACCACAGCGATTTTCGGTTGAATTTTTAAGCCGGATTTTTTTAACCCCAGCTAATCGTTTTGTTTTATGTTTTTGGTTTTTTTTTTTTTTAATTTTTATTTTTGCTGTGGTAGCGCACTGCAGTTAATGATCACGTGGTAGCAGGGGCAACTTGTTTATATGGTTGTGTGGTGCAGACAAACCAAAGCAAAAGAAAAACCAAAATAATAAAAATACATATTGCAAATAAAATTGAAATGAGGAAATGATTATGAAATGCATGCAAATCGTTTTATATGCATATATTTAGCATACGCAGCGTAACTTGAGTATTTGTTATATTGAGTCTTTGTACTTACTTTGACAATTTCCAATCGGCGGCATGCGAAAGCCAGATAGCGGATCCGTTGAGAAATGGAACGGTCTTTGGCCGAAAGCGAAGTGGAATTGTTGTTGTTGCCCTAAAAGCGATAACACTAAGTTTGTTTCAGTTTTAATTTTCCGTCCTTAGCTTAAATGTTTGTGTAAATGAAATTGTTTATTGCCAGTGACAGTGGATGTGGATGCAATGCGAATGTGAAAAGGAATGTGGGTGTGGATGTTGCAAAAAGTGATGGAAATGTTAGGAAGTGTGTATATAAAGTAGCAGCTCATGTATACTAAATTTAGCAAAACTTCTGGTATGAAACTTAAAAGTTTCATGCCACTCTCTCTCTCTCTTTTCTCCTTTTCGCTTAGTCTTTTTCTAAAACCGTCGCTCACTTCTAATTCACTAACTCACTCACACTGCAACTCACTCACAGTGTCACGTTGCTTGGCACCAACAACAACCACCGAAAGTGGATTTCTAAATTGAAACTACTAAAAACTGTCGAACACTTGGCCAGACAATGACAAAAACTTTTCCGTGTCGCTACGATTGTGAGTATGAAAAAAGGCACACAACGTAAAATTATCTTCTAGCCCGTGTCTCTATGAGAGAATGTGCATTGTGTTGTTATGTGAGTGGGGTCTATGTGTGTGAGCGTGTATACACATACACGTTGGGTAAGTTTAAATGTTTAACTCAAACTAAAACCTGCGCACTTGCGACTCTGTATTCATTATAAAATAATAACCTTTTGTCTGAGACAATGATGGCAAACTGAATACGATTTTGCTCAGCTCGACTGAGTCCGTATGCTGTCCGACCGTCCCACATTGTCGTCGTAGTTATTTTTGGGTCTGTCTTGCCTTGTCCTATCGCTTTGCGTTCACCGCAGAAAGTTCTGCAGTTTGCACGAGCATATCGCAACCGAGATAAATCATTTTGCGGATTGAATTGTTGCAGCAATCAGCAGCCAGCAACCAACAACCAGCAGCAAGACGTGTCATGGTCTTCCTATTACTTGCCTCGGCAGATCGTACAATGCATACACATATGCACGGACGTGCGGCCAGTCTGGATGCGGCTTCTAACCCTTTCGGTTTGCTTTGCTTAATGCTATATGCTCTGCTCCACTCTGGTCGGTGCGCATCCAGTTGCGCCAAATCGAGACGAATTGAGTCGGGTCGGGTCTGTCTGAGTACTTAGCATATGCAAAGTAAAATATTTGCATGCTTATAAATATTTAGCAAAAGGATTCAGCACTATTTCGTAATGAATATTCTTAAAGATGAATTGCTATAGTCTTCTGCAAGAACAACAACTGAAGCGCAGTGTACACTCGTATATCATTGCAGACATTTGAGCTTTGGTTTGCGTCTGCATTTGCCATTCAGTGTGAGTTCTGTTGTCCTGCAGTTGGCCAAACTGTTTATCTATTTGGTAACTAATGAAATGTTGTTGTTATAGACATTGTTGCTGCTGTTGAAAGCTGTAAATTAATTCACTTGTTTTGTTTATATACAGCAACAACATTGCACTGCAACGGCAAACGCTGCTCTATACTGTCTCTCCTGCTTCGTGGGCGTCCTATAGCTGTGTTCCTTATTTAATGGGCTGCTGGCGTGCATGTCGCCAATTTGCTTAGCAGATACTTACTGGTCTTCGAACGTGGCTCTCGTGGCCCATCAACAGTCACTTTGATCGCTTTGTTGTAGGTCGCGATGTGTGGCGGATTCGTGGAAATGGTAATTGTCAGCGTGAAACTTTTCCCTGTAAAGCACATAAAAAAAGCGTTTAATATTATTTTCGTTTGTTTTTATTCTTGTTTTTTTTTATATATTATTGCTTATTTATGTATTGATGGCAAAGTTCGTGTTGCAAACGTTTAATTTCGTTTGTTACTTCTTTACACGCAACTTCGGGTATCACCGAATTTTCGGGTTAACCATGAGTGACATGAAAAATTGTTTGTCACGTCATAAAATGACAACCTGCTCTGGAAATAGTTTGATGCCATTGATGTGCAACGCAAAGGCATATCGGGAAATTTATTGCCTGATTATGAAAAGTCACACGATCGGCAGAATTCCGTATGCAGCGAGCATATGCGTGCTGCCAATGCTTTACCTAGACTTATCTTACGTAAGATATGACATTTATGAAACATAGTTCTGTGCGCAGTGTAGGGTATGCAAATGCAAAAGAAATATATAAAGCTGATGAAGAACTGTGCATGGCTGTGACTATTTTCCATTAATATGCATGAATTGTGTTGTATTGTTTCTTATAATTTTGCTATTGTTGTTATTGTTTTTGTTGTTATTGACGTTCCACTTATTTATGGCTCGTCGTTTATTTAACGATTAAACGCGTTCGTACTCACATTTGTTGTGTTTATTTAGGGGCAGCAACGTGCTCAGTGTGCTCTGTACATGCAAGAGGACTTGGCAACAACACACGATATTAAAATCAAAGCTCGTTGACAAATAACGAAAATCTTGTGGAAATCCTAAGCAATTTACGAAACAAGCCTCATAAATCAATTGACATAAGCGCATGTGGGGTCGTGCTTGCGTGAGTTCGTGCGTGCGTGCAAGTGAGCGTGCCTTAAGCAAATCAAGTGGCATGTCTGACATTTAGATGAGCTTGAGACGGTTTGTGGGGTGTTCTCTGGCGCAGGTGAAGTATGACACATGTTTTCATTTGTCAATACGCTTGCGGCTGCTATAAACAACACACACACGCACTCGCACGTGCATACACGGCACAGTAGAAGACATCATCTGACGATTTGCAATTAAATGAAATTTTGCTTTTTTGTTGGCAAATATTTGCAAATGTTGTCATATTTTCACAATTTTTTTACTATAACCATAGCCAGCTCATTCGCTTACCTCATACGCTTGCTTCGTCTCTCTGACACTTTCTCACTATTTCTCTCTCTCTCTTCTAGCTTTGTCTGCCTGAAGCTAAGCCCTTGAAAGCTTTTTAAAGCCAACTTAAGTCCAGCTCAGCACTTTGCTTTAGTCATTTGCCCTTTTACCCTGTTTTGGTTGACGTTGTTGTTGTTATTGTTTTTGTTGCCATTTCCATTTTGGCCTTGTGTTTGTCGTCAACACGAATCGTTCATATTGTTTAATTTTCATATTTACTTTGGTTTTGCATATTAAACACATGCGTATGACATCTGTAGGTACCCGAAGACATAAAAAACAAATATTTTTCATTATATTTAATGTTCTTGTTGTTGGTATTATTGTTGTTCTTATCGTTATTGTTACTGTGTTTACCTTTTTTTGGCATTTTTGTTTATTGCCAATATGCCATCGATTGCCACAAAGCGGATTTGCTTGGAAAAGTTAATTTGATTTCATTTGGTTTACTCATCTGAATACAACTGAACTGAAAGCTCAGCACAGCGCTATGCTAAAGTTTCTAATTTTTCAACGTTCTTCGTTAACGACATATGTTAAAAGGTTGACAGGCAGAATAGAACTACAAAAAAGAGTAAAGGTGCACATTGGATGTCGACACAAAATGCATTCGTTGACCAAATTTTGTGGCCGAAGTAACCCAACAGTCAAAAATTGAAGAAACATTAATGGGATCATCTAACAACCATCTACTGGTTATCTAAAAGCTAAAGACAGCATTCAGTCGAAGCATCAGTAAATTGATGCGTGAACTGTAGGAAACTTAAGATCATAGTTGAATGATGTATATAATTTATGAAAGAATAACGAAACTAAAATCAAAATGCTTAGAATGAAAGCCGTCTTTAGCTTTTAGATAACCAGTAAGTAAGCGATTTAAGTTCCATGTGCTTCCAAGAGGAATAAGTCTGACTTTTTAGAAACAAGTCGAAATGGATTCATTGGCGGTCGTGTAGCTTATGAGTAGCGTTGCTTCCTTCTCACTACATTTATTTTCATGGCTTTGAAGACTAGGGATGCAAAAACTATTTGCTAATAAAGGTTGGCTAGTAAATATTCAGCTAGTATTCAACCACACTCACAAAGGACATTTTAAGCGAAAGTCGCTGAAGTACGCGACATTGCATAGGTGGCATCTGTATGACAAAAACAATGACATTGACATGAACTACAACAAAATCCAGAATTACTAGAAGAAGAAAAATAAGAAGACGAACGAAAAGCACTTTGTCTATTTGTTTGAATTGCTTTAATGGCAAATTATGCCGCATAATCGGTTTCTGTATTCCACACCAGGGCTGACTACCTCAGCTTAGCCTCTTTCTGATGCTTTTCCACGCAATTCTCGTTTCCACACGAAATTAAAAAAAAACACACGAAGTGACACAAGTTCGAAGGGCGACGCGTCGTGGTGTGCACTTG